>JAKGRZ010000035.1:0-291631 GCA_022537955.1 Schmidtea mediterranea | reverse complement strand
TCATAAAAATTTAATTGATATAATTAAGTCTTAATCAAAATTTTATTATTATGAACAGTTTAATTCATAGACGTTTTGCTACTGACTGTTGTTCTCTACAAAACATAGTCATATAATTCAATACTTAAAATAAATGAAAATCATAACGCTAGATTGAAAATTGTTAAAAACGTCTATAAATATAGTACTTGGCTTCATATTTGGAGTATTAAAAATATAGAAAAATATGCTCAATCGATGATTTTCAAGGATCTCAATTATAAATTTAATTGAATGTTTTTAAATATTATAATAGAAATGAAGAGACTGTATACATAATAACTATTCTATTCACAAAGCAGATATTTGGAAGATTCATGTTTGATATATTCGAAATTAATATTCAATATTAAATCTCGATATAATGTTTGGTTAAATATTTTAAGCAACAATGAAATTAATCAAAAGTAACCAGACTCTGTGATTGAATCATGTTTATAACCACTATCTACAATATATATTTTAAATTCATATCTCTATAGTAATTTTCGAGTTTTTATACTATTTAGTAGCTAGACACTATTGATTTTTTATCACAAGCGCTATGATAATGTTGTATTCAGTTTCATTAATATCATTAGTACGCAATGGTGTTATTACTACTCAAATAATACTTGCCCGACAAATGAGTATAAGTTGATGAAAATATTTAATAATTGGGACCCAATAAATTTTAAGAAAAATAAATATTTTAAAGAGAGTAAGTCAATTTGATTTGACGTTAAGAGAGAGTTTGTTGTGTTTAAACTAATTATAAACAAAATTACAAATGTTAGTGAAGAATTATTGAAGATTAATTCGTACGATTTTTTACTGACGTGAACTTTATACTCGTACTTGATATGAGGAGATGCTTATTGGCAGCTTGAGAAAATGTACTGGTATTATTTTTGGTTTAAATCAAAGTCATCCCAGAACCATCAAAAATCGGTATGAAAACATTCTTGAAGAAATTAAATCGTATTTTTGTGAATCCTACCAGAATGAATAAAAAATGTTGATAAAGAGTTTGACAAATTGGACTGATTGAGTCGCAAACTATTCCATTCGTGGTCAAAACTCATTCTCTAGATAGTAGCATAAGCAAAAATGATAGATTTTTAAAAAAAGGTGTTATATAACAATTACCTAATATTGTTCCATGGAGGTAAGTCTGAAGAAACTGAACATATTCATTGGCTCGAGGCGGCAATTAGAAGAAACGTCATGAGAAAATTGGAGTAAGACAATTACAAATTACATAAGAAATCGTTATACTTTGATAATGCTAGTGGAAGGTAGTTAAAATAAGTATTTTGTTTATATCCAAAATTTTGACATGATATATTTCAATATGCAGCCCAAATGTTGTAAACGAACGTTGAGTATATCAAAATGGTTTCCACTTTTAGATATACCAATAAAATCCAGAAAAGCACAATTTTAACTAAAGCGCAGATTGAAATAATATTGAATCTGTATCGAATCTAAGAAATTTAATTGTTGAAGGAAATCTTTTCTAAACTTAATTAACACAAAAATAGTTATATTTAGTTGCAATTTTTATAAGTAAATTTCAATATGTAAAATAATATAAAACATGTTACGTAATCTAAACCGCACTAAGATCAATAAGAAAAATTTCATATGGATGTTCTAAGGCAAAAATATAGATATAGTGAAAATAGATTAATATTTAATAACATCAAACTTGTTTATTAGAAGCAAAACATTGTATAATGCCAATAATATAGGCTGCTTTTAACACTTTAGACAATTTTCGATTATATAGTAATTAATTGAATTATCAGCTAATGTTTCCAAATACATATTATTATTAGATTTATATGCTGTTACTGCGACCTTGAAATTGCAGTGTTTATTTTTATTTTACAATGTCTTTTTATTTAATTTTGTGTGTTAATTTTTATTTTGCATAATAATGAATTTAGTTTGAAAAACTCATAAAAATTTAATTGAATAATCAGTTTAATCAAATTTATTTATAATGATAGAGTTTATTCAATAGAGTTTTGCTACTGAACTGTCTGTTTTACAATTAGTATATAATTAATTATTAAATGAATGAAAAATCACTAACGCTTAGATTGAAATTGTTTAACGTCTTATATAAAAAAATTGGTCTCTATTATGGAGTTTAAAAATCTGAAATTGCCTCAAAATGCATTAGGAATACTCAATTTGATTGATTGAATATTTTAAATATTTATAGGTGAAAGATGTGTATATAATTAACTTTATCCACCACACGTATTTGAGGGCGTTTCATGTTATGAATATTTCCAAAATTAATTTCATATTGAAATTCTCGTTTGGTTTTGTTATTTATTAAGCAACAATGAAAATATTAATCAAAAATACAGGACTCTGTGTTAGAAATCAATGTTCATGATAAACACATATATACAAATTATAAACATATATATAAATTCATAAATCTATAGTAACTATTATTCGAGTTTTTTATTATTTAGAATAGCTAAGACGACTATGATTATTTGTATCACTTAAGCGCTATGATTAGGTATGTAACTTATATTTTTATGATCTAACATATAGTAAAAAATGAGTTTTACTACTCAATATACTTCTGCACGACAATGAGTAAGATTGATAAGAATAATATATAATAATTGGCCAATAATTTTTGAAAAAATAAATTTTTAAAGAGAAAGTCCAAATATTGATTCGAACGTTTAAGAGCAGAGTTTGTTGTGTTAAAACAATTATACCAAACATTACCAAATGATTAGTGAAGAATTCATTGAAAAAATTATTCGTAACGATATTTATTACTGACTGACGTAACTTTATACTGTATAAACGATAATGAGAGATGCTTTTGGGGCAGTTGAGAAAATGTACTGCGTATTACTTTTTGGTTTTAATCAAAGTCATCCCAGAAACCATCAAAAATCGGTATGAACAAACATTCTCTTGAAGAAATTAAATCGTATCTTCTGTGAAAAATCTACCAATGAATAAATGTTGATATACGAGTTTGAAAATTGGGATGTTTGAGTCCGCAAACTAATTCTACGTGTCAAACTCATTCTCTTCTAGATCGTACATAGGCAAAATGTAGATTTTAACAAAAGGTGTCTAAATATAAAATTACCTAATATCCTTTCCTGGAGGTAAAGTCATGAAGAAACTGAATATCATTGGCTGAGCCGGCCATTAAGAGAAACGAAATATAAGACGAACTTTAGGATAGACATCACAAACATTACATACGACGATCCTTATACCTTGAATATGAACTCAGCTGGGTGTTAAAAGTAGTATTTTGTTATTCCAAATCTTTGATATGAATAATTTAATATATGCAGCCAAAATGTTGTCAAACGAAAGTATGAGTCATAATCAAAAAGGTTTCCACTTTTAGATAATAACAATAAATACGAACAGACAATTTAACCTCAAGCGCAGATAGACCTATATAATCACTGATCTGTATCGAGATCTGCAAAGAATTTATTTGCTGAACAGGAAAATCATTTTCTAAACTTCAATAACCAAAATACGTCTATAAATATACTTCAATTTTTATAAGTAACTTTTCATTTTACATTCATCAAAACTGTTTGTAATCTAACGCATTAGATCAACTAAGAAAATTCATCCATGCTTCTAAGGCAAAATACTCAAGATAAGTACTCGACAATAATTAACTATTTAAACCCTACATTAACATTCAACTGTTTAAATTCAGAAGCAAAACAATTGTATAAATGCAATAACATAATTACACGGCTGCTTTTAACACTTTAACGACATTTTTCGATTATATAACCTATTAAATTGAATTTATACGCTAATGTTTCAAATACATATCTTTTTACTCTAGATTATATATCTGTTCCTCGACTTTGAATTGCAGTGTTTTATTTTTAATTTTCATGTTTTTATTTAAAATTTTCAGTGTACGTTAATTTCTATTTGCCATTAATATATTTATAGTTCCTGAAAACTCATAAAAAATATATAATTTGAATAATAAAATCAAAAGATTCTTAATAATTTCATATATTAATGATAAGAGTTTATTCAATAGACTCTTTGCTAACTGACTGTTGTTCTACCAAAAATTAGTATTAATTAATTATTAATGAATGAAAATCACTAACGCTAGATTGAAAAATTGTGTTAAACGTCTATATAACAAATTTGGAATCTCTATTTGGAGTTTATAAAAATCTGATTGCACTCAATCGTGTACTTCAGGAATACTGAATTTAAATTGATTTGTTTTTAAATATTATAGATGAGAGATGTATATAATATATATCTATCCACCAGCGTATTATGGCGTTCATATAATTAGATATCTTACAATATAATTTCAATATTAAAATTCCTGTTTGGTTTTGTATAATAATTTCAATCAACAAATGAAAAATTAATCAAATAAACCGTCTGTGAATTGAATCAATGTACTCTATGAATCAAACACTATCTACAATATAATTTTCAAATAACATAAATCCTATAGTAATTTTTCGAGTTTTTTTATTTAGTAGATAGACGAAAATTAGTTTATGATATCCTAGCGCAATATGAAATGTTTGTATTATAAAAAATTTTAATATCATTAGTAAAAAATGGTGTTTCTTTACCTACTCAAACATAAACTTGACAACAACGACATGATAAGTTGTGAAAATAATTATAAATAATATGGAGCAAAATAAAATTTTTAGAAAAAATAAAATTTTTAAAAACAGAAGTCCAATTGATTGAGTTAAGAAGAGTTTGTTGTGTTACAAACATTTAAAACAAAATTACACAATGATATAGTGAAGAAAATATTGAAGAAATTATTAGACATTAATTTATACTGACGTAATTTATACTGAAACTAACTGGATGATGGAGGAGAATGCTTTTGGCAGCTTGAGAATATGTACTGGTATTACTTTTGGTTTAACAAAGCATACCCAAGAACCATCAAAAAAAATCGTATGAAACATTCTCTTGAAGAATAAATCGTATCTTTGTGAAATCCTACCAGTGATATAAATTTGATAAAGATTTGAAAATGGATGTGATCGCAAAACTATTCCTCGAATGTCAAACTCATATCTTCTAGAAATAAGTACATGCAAAATAGTAAAGTTTTTAACAAAGGGTATAATACAATTACCTAATATTTCCTGGAGGTAAGTTGAAAAAACTGACATGATCATTGGCTGAGGCGGCATTAAGAAACGTAATAAAGAAATTGTAGTAGACCATTACAAATTACAAATAAGACGCAATCGTTATACTTTGATACCTGACATCAGATGCGGGGTGGTTAAAATAGTAACTTTAATGTTATCCAAAATTATTTGCATATTGAATATTTATATGCAAGAACCAAATGTTGTAAACGAAGTTGATATAATCAAAATGTTCACTTATAGATACATACCAAATAAATCCAGAGAAAGACACATGTTAACTAAAAGCGCAGATGAACTTATTATTGAATCTTGTATCAGAAATCTCAAAGAATTTATTGTTGAAAAGGAAAATCTTTTCTAATTTAATTAACCAAAAATACGTTATATTATGATTCAAATTTTATAAGTAACTTTTCAATAATTATAATATAAATAAATGATTAGTATAACGCATTAATCACTAAGAACATTCATAATGTTCCATAAACAAAAATATGATAATATGAAATAGTTAATTAAATTTATAAAATAACTATGTTTAATAAAGCAAAACATTGTATATAGCAAATAATATAGGCTTGCCTTTTAACACTTTAGACAATTTCGATATTAGTTTAATTGAATTATAGCTAAATGTTTCACAATACATTACTTTATAGATTTAATATCTGTCTACTCTGCGACCCTTGAAACTTGCAGTGATTATTTTTATTTTACCATGTCTTTTATTTAATTTTAGTGCCTGTTATTTTTATTGAATAAATCAATAACCTTTAGTTTGAAAAACTCATAAAATAATAATTGATATAATCAATCTTTAATAAAGATTTATTATTATCGATAGAGTTTATTCAATAAGTTTGCTACTGACGTTTTATCTACAATACAAATAGTATATACCAATTAATTATTAAAATGAAATAAATCCTTAACGCTACGATGAAAATGTGGTTAAATCGTCTATATATTGTCTCAATACATTTGGATTATCAAATCTGATAATTGCTCAATCGGATATACTAGGAATACTCAAAATTTCTAATTGATGAAATGTTTTAATAATTTAAATAGATTAAGAGATTATCAAATAATATACTTCTGATCCAACAGCGGTATATATGGCGAGTTCATGCTTTGATATTCCAATTAAAATTATATCAAAATATTAAATATCTCGTTTGGTTTCGTTAAATCACAATTTAAGCAACAATAAAAAATCAAAATACCCGACTCTTGATGATCCTAGTATCATGAATAAACACTATTACAATCATATATTTTTAAATTCCATAAACCCTATACGTAAACCTTTGAGTTTTATCTTTATTTATACTAGACACTTGCTTTTTTGTATCACTTAAGCCTATGATTGTTGTATTATATTTATAATTCACTAACTAGTAAAATGTTCTTTCTACTACTCAAATATACCTCTGCAACGACCATATACGAAAGTAGTAGACAAATCAATTATATACACATCCATGGAGCCAATAAATATTTAAAAAATACAAATTTTTAAACGAAACCAATTATGATTGACGTTAAGAGAGAGTTTGTGTTTAAAACAATTATCAAAAACAAATTTACAAATGTCTAGTTGAAAGAAATTATTGCAAGAATTAATTCGTACGATTTTTTACTGACTACACTTTATACTGTACTGATATGAGGAGATGACTTTCTGGGAGCTGATGAGAAACTGCTACCCGTGTATCTAACATTCTTGGTACGACCAAAGTCATCCCCAGAAAAAAAACCTCAACAAACTCGGTATCAAACATTTCTTGAAGAAATTAAACTTCGTACTCATTTGTGAATCCTACCAGTAAATAACAATGTTGATTAAAAGAGCCGTTCTGAACCATTGATTTGAGTCGAAAACTATTCTCGCTGTCAAACTCATCATCTTCAGATCCGTACATTGAAAAATGTACCGTTTTAACAAAAGGTGTTTCCATACAATCTAACCTACGATATCTTCCTGGAGTCAAAAGGTATAAAGAGAAACTGACATAAACTCATCATGGCTGAGGCCGGCATATAAGAGAAACGTATATGAAGAAAAATCATACGGAGTACTACCATTACAAACTTTACTAAGACGAAAATCAGTTATACTTTGCATATGACTCAGGGGTGTTAAAACATAATAATTTTTGTTATTACAAATTTTGCATATGAATACACCCATAATATCATATGAGCAGCCACAATGTTGTACAACGAAGTTTGAGGTATATCAATGGTCTTCCACTTTTAGATATACCAATAAATCAGAAAAGACAATTATAACTAACTAAAAGCGCAGATGAAACTTATATAATTGAATCTGTATCGCATCTACAAAGAATTATTATACAGTTGAAAGAGACAAACTCTTTTCTAAACTAAAAATAAATTAACCAAACATACGTTAATTACATCATTCAATTTTTAATAATAACTTTCATATTATCAATATTAATATATTAAAACTGTTAGCTATTAACGCACTTAGATCATAAGAAACATTCATATGTTTTAAGGCAAAAAATATAGATTATCGAAAAATAAATCAATATTCTCAAAATACATAACTATGCTTTAATCTTAGAACAACATTGTAACTCGCACCACAAACAGCAACAACATGCCAATAACATAGGCTGCTTTTAACACTTTAGACAATTTTCCGAATTATATAGTTTAAATTGAATTATGCTAATGTTCAAATACATCTTAATATAAATGTAGATTTACATCTTCATACTCCAGCCGACCTTTCTGAACGAACATTGAGTGCGTTATCAGTTATAATTATTAATTAACATGCTTTTAATTTAACCATTTTACGTGCTGTTATCTTTCTTGCATTCATAATAATTTAGTTTGAAAAACTCATAAATTAATTGAAATATATCAAGTCTTAACAAAATTTATTATTAATGATTGAGTTTATTCAATAGACGGTTTTCTGCTAACTGACTGTTGTTCTACAAACTAGTATGATAATTTAATTAACTTAATGATGAAATCTAACGCTAGATGATAAAATGCTGTTAAACGTCTATATATTTGGTCTCTCTATTTGAGTTAAAATCTGAAATTGCCTCAATCCGTGCATTAGATACTCAATTTAATTGATATACCATGTTTTTAAAATATTATATAGATGGAAGAGATGATCTAAACTAATATAAAATTCTATCCACAACAAGCAGTATTGGAGCGAGTCATGTTTGATATTTCAATATAAATATACAATATTAAAAAAAAAATTCTCGTGATTGGTTTGTTAAATATTTAAGAACAACAATGACAATTAATCAAAAATACCGAATCTAGCGTGATTGAATCATTACATGATAAAAACACTATCTAACAATATATAATTTAATCATATCCTAATCGGTAATTTTCGAGTTTTTTTATTTAAGGTCAGTACACTATGTTTTTGTATCACTAAGCGCTTGAATTTGTTGTACTTTAATAATTTTAATATCATTAGTAAAAATCCAAGTGTTTACACTCAAATAATTGCACGACAATGATAAGTGTGAAAATATTTAATAATTGGAGCCAATAATATTTAAGAAAAAAAAAAAATAAATTTTTAAAGAGAAAGTCCAATCTTGATTGAACGTTAAGAGAGAGTTTGTTTGTGTTAAAACAATTTATAAACAAATACAAATGATTAGTGAGAAATTATTTGGAAGAACTTATCGTACGATTTTTTTACTGACGTATTTATACTGTACGACCACAATAATCCAGAAAAGCACATTTTAACTAAAGCGCAGATGAAAACTTATAATGAAATTCTGTTGAATCTCAAAGAATTTATTGTTGAAGAAAAAATCTTTCTAAACAATTAACCAAATAGTTATAATATCATTCAATTTATAAGTAACGTTTCCAATAATTAATATATAAAACTGTTAGTATTAACGCACTTAGATCATAAAACATCATAATGTTAAGGCAAAAAATATAGAATATATGAAATAGAATTAATATTTAAATAACATAAACTAATGTTAATTAGAAGCAAACATTGTATAATCCAATAACTATAGGACTGCTTTAACACTTTAGCAATTTTCGAATTAAAGTAATTGAATTATAGCTATGTTTCAATACAATATTATAGATTCTAATATCTGTTCAGCGCTTATAGCGACTTGGAAATGCAGTGTTTATTTTTATTTTACATGTCTTTTATTTAAATTTTAGTGTGTTAATTTTTATTTGCATTAATAATAAATTAGTTTGAAAAACTCATAAAAATTTAATTGAAATATAATCAAGTCTTAATCAAAATTTATTATTAATGATAGAGTTTATCAATAGACTTTTGCTACTGACGTTGTTTCCTACCTGTAAATAAAATAAAATTAAATTTAAATGAATAAATCACTAACGCTAGATTGAAAAATTGTAAACGTCTATATATTGGTTACCATTTGGAGTTTAAAATCTGAAATTGCCTCAATCGTGTATTAGGAATACTGAATTTAATTGATTGAATGTTTTTAAATATTTATAGATGAAGAGATGTATATAATATATTCTATCCACCAGCGTATTTGGGCGTTCATGTTTGATATTTCAAATTAATTTCAATATTAAATTCTCGTTTGGTTTGTTAAATATTTTAAGCAACAATGAAAATTAATCAAAAATACCGACTCTGTGATTGAATCATGTTCATGAATAAACACTATCTACAATATATATTTTAAATTCATAATCCTATAGTAATTTTTCGAGTTTTTTTTATTTAGTAGCTAGACGACTTGTTTTTGTATCACTAAGCGCTATGATTGTTGTATTATATTTTAATATCATTAGTAAAATGGTGTTTTACTACTCAAATATACTTGCAACGACAATGAGTAAGTTGTGAAAATATTATATAATTGGAGCCAATAAATATTTAAGAAAAATAAATTTTTAAAGAGAAAGTCCAATTTGATTGAACGTTAAGAGAGAGTTTGTTGTGTTAAATAAACACTTACAAATGATTAGTGAAGAAATTAATTGAAGAATTATCGACGATTTTACTGACGTAACTTATACTGTACTGATATGAGGAGATGCTTTTGGCAGCTTGAGAAAATGTACTGGTATTATTTGGGTTTAACAGCATCCAGAACACAAAAAATCGGTATGAAAACATTTCTTGAAGAAATTAAATCGTATCTTTGTGAAATCCTACCAGATGAAATAAATGTTGATAAAGAGTTTGAAAATTGGATGTTGAGTCGCAAAACTATTCCTCGTGTCAAAGTCATTCTTCTAGATCGTACATGCAAAAATGTAGTTTTAACAAAAGGTGTTTATAAACCTAATATTTCCTGAGGTAAAGGAGAAACTAGACATACTCATTGGCTGAGGGCGGCAATAGAGAAACCGTATGAAGAAATGGAGTAGACATTACAAATTACATAGACGAAACGTTATAAGACTTTGGATATGACTCAGTGGGTGTTTAAAAATAGGTATTGTTATTGCGCAAATTCTGATATGATATTATATCAAGCCCAAATTTGTAAACAAGTTGAGTCATATCAAATGGTTTCACTAGTATACCAATAAATCCAGAAAAGCAAATTTAACTGCGCAGATGAAACTTATAATTGATCTGATCCGAATCTCAAAGAATTTATTTTGAAAGGAAAATCTTCTAACTAATTGAACCAAATAGTTATATTAATTCAATTTTATAAGAAGTTCAAATTAATAATAACTGTTAGTATAACGCACTTAGATCAATAAGAAACATTCATATGTTAAGGCAAATAAGATAATGAAAGATTAATATTTAAATAACTAAAACATTTTAATTAGAAGCAAAACAATTGTATAATGCCAATAATAGCTGCTTTACACTTTAGACATTTCCGATTATAAGTTAAATTGAATTATAGCTAAGTTCAATACAATATTTATTAATTTATATCTGTTACTGCGACCTTGAAATTGCAGTGTATTTTTATTTAACAGTCTTTATTAAATTTATGTGTTAATTTATTGCATTAATAAAATAGTTTGAAAAACTCATAAAAATTAATTGGAAATATAACTCAGTCTAATCAAAATTTATTATAATGAGAGTTTATCAATAACGTTTGGCTAAGCTGAACTGTGTTCACCCAAAAGTATATAAATAATTATTAGAAATGAAAATCACTAACGCTAGATTGAAAAATGTGTTAACGTCTAAATATGGTCTCTATTTGGAGTTTAAATCTGAAATTGCTCATCGTGTAAGGAATACTGAATAATGATGAGTTTAAAAATTTAATAGATGAAGAGATGTATATATATATTCTATCCAGCGTATTTGGCGTTCCGTTGATATTCAAGATTAATTCACATAGTTAAATCTCGTTTGTGTTAAATATTTAAGCAACAATGAAAATTATCAAAAATGCCGACTGCGTGATTGAATATGTTTCATCCGGAGATAAACATCTACAATATATATTTTAAATTCATAACCATACGTAATTTTTCGAAGTTTTTTTTATTTAGTTAGCTACGAAGACGACTTGTTTGTATCACAAGCGCTTGATGTGTATTAAATATTTAATATCATTAGTAAATGGTGTTTACTACTCAAATAACTTGCAACAACAAAGGTAATTGTGAAAATATTATATATGAGCTAATATTAAGAAAATAAATTTTAAGAAAGTCAATTTGATTGAACGTTAAGAGAGTTTTTGTTAAAACAATAATAAAACAAATACATCGATTATGAGAAATATGAGAATTATCCGTAGAATTTTTACTGACAGTAACTTATATTGGTACTGATATGAGGAGAATGCTTGGCACTTGAGAAAATGTACTGGTATATTGGTTTAACAAATCAACCCAGACAACCATCAAAAAAATCGTTAAAACAATCTTGAAGAAATTAAATCGTATCTTTGTGAAATCCTAACCAGATGAATAAATGTGATAAAGAGTTGAAATTGGATGTTGATCGAAAACATTCTCGTGTCAAAGTCATTCTCTAGATCGTACATGCAAAATGAGTTTAAACAAAAGGGTTATAACAATTACCTAATATTTCCTGGAGGTAAATGAAAGAACACGAATATCATTGGCGACGGCGGATTAAGAAACATGAAGAAAGGAGGTAGACATACATTATCATAACGAACGTTATACTTTAATGACTCAGTGGGTGTTTAAAAATAGGTATTTGTTTATTTCAAATTTTTGGATACTAATTTATATGCAGCCAAAAGTTTGTAACGAAGTTGAGTATATCAAATGGTTTCTTCCACTTTAGATATACCAATAATCCAGAAAAGCAAACAATTTAACTAAGCGCAGATGAAACTATATTGAATCTGTATGAATCTCAAAAGAATTATGTTGAAAGGAAATCTTTTCTAAACTATAACCAAATAGTTATATAATTCAATTTTATAAGTAACGTTCAATATTAATATATAAAAACTGTTAGTATTAACGCACTTAATCAATAAAAACATTCATATGTTTAAGCCAAAATATAGATATAAAAGATTAATATTAATAACATACTAATTAATTAGACAAAACATGTAAAGCCAAAAATACGGCTGCTTTAAAACACTTTGACAATTTCGATATAAGTTCAAAATTGAATTATAGCTAATGTTTCATACATATTTTATTAGATTTATTATCTGTTACTCGCGACCTTGAAAATTGCAGTGTTTTTATTTTTATTTTACATCGTCTTTACTTTAACATTAGTGTGTTAAATTTTATTGCATAATAATAATTTAGTTTGAAAAACTATAAAATTTAATTGAATATACATCTTATCAAATTATATTTGATAGAGTTTATTTCAATAGACGTCTTTGCTAAACTTGACTGTGTTTCTCCAAATAGTATATAAATTTAATTGATTAAATGAAATGAAAATCACTAACGCTAGATTGAAAAATGCTGTTAAACGTCTTATATTTGCGTCTCTATGGATTTAAAATCTGAATTGCCTCATGATCACATACCAATTTAATTGATGAATGTTTTTAAATATTTAAAGATGAAAGAATGTATATAATAATTCATCACCAGCGTAATTTGGGCGTCATAGTTTGATTATTTCAAATTGATATTTCAATATAAATTCTCGTTGGTTTTTAAAATTAAAGCAAAATGAAAATAATCAAAATACCGACTGCTGTGATGGAAATCATTTCAGAATAAACACTATCTACAATATATATTTAAATTCATAATCCCATATAATTTTTCGAAGTTTTTTTTATAGTAGCTAACGACTGTTTTGTTCACTAAGCGCTATGATGTGTTGTATTATATTTAATATCATTAGTAAATGGTTTTACTACTCAAATATACTTGGCCAACGACAATGAGTATAAGTTGGACAATATTTAAAGGAAGCCAATAATATTTAGAAAAATATAATTTTAAAGAAAAGTCCCATTGATTGAACGTTAAGAGAGAGTTTGTGTGTAAAACAATTAAACAATTACAATGATTAGTGAAGAAATTATTGAAGAATATTCGTACGATTTTTACTGACGTAACTTTATACTGTACTGATATGAGGAGATCTTGGCAGCTTGAGAATGTACTGTATATTGGTTTAACCAAATCCCATCCAGAAACCACAAAAATCGTATGAAAACCATTCTGAAGAAATTAATCTATTTGGGAATCCTACCAGATGAAAATGTTGATAAAGAGTTTGAAAATTGGATTGAGTCGCAAAACTATTACCTCGTGTCAAACCATTCTCTAGATCGTACATGCAAAAATGAGTTTTAACAAAAGGTTTTATAACAATTACCTAATATCCTGGAGGTAAAGTTGAAAAGAAATCTGACATATCAATTGGCTAGGCGGCAATTAGAGAACGTATGAAGTAAATTGAGTAGACTACAAATTACATAGCAATCGTATTACTTTGATATGACTCAGTGTGTTAAAAATAGGTATTTTGTTATTCCAAATTTTGATATGAATATTTATATGCAGCCAAATGTTGTAAACGAAGTTGAGTATATCAAATGGTTTCCACTTTTAGATATACCAATAAATCCAGAAAAGCACAATTTAACTAAAGCGCAGATGAAACTTATAATTGAATCGTATCGAAACTCAAAGAATTTATTGTTGAAAGGAAAATCTTTTCTAACTTAATTACCAAAAATAGTATAATATATTCAAATTTTATAAAGTAAACTTTCATATTAATATATAAAACTGTTAGTATAACACTAGATCAATAAGAACATTCATATGTTTTAAGGCAAAAAATAAGATATAAAATAGATTAATATGTAAATAACATAAACTATGTTTAATTAGAAGCAAAACATTGTATAATGCCAATAATATAGGCTGCTTTTAACACTTTAGACAATTTTCGATTATATAGTTTAAATTGAATTATAGCTAATGTTTCAAATACATATTTTATTAGATTTATATCTGTTACTGCGACCTTGAAATTGCAGTGTTTATTTTTATTTTACATGTCTTTTATTTAAATTTTAGTGTGTTAAATTTTATTGCATTAAATTAATTAGTTGAAAAAGCATAAAAAATTAATTGAAAATATCAATCTATCAAAATTTTATTATTAATGATAGAATTTATTCATAACAATAATTAGAGCTAACGACTGTTGTTTCTACCAAATAGTATATAAATTAATTATTAAAATGAAATGAAAATCACTAACGCTAGATTGAAAAATGTGTTAAACGTCTATATATTGGTCTCTATTTGGAGTTTAAAATCTGAAATTGCCTCAATCGTGTATTAGGAATACTGAATTTAATTGATTGAATGTTTTTAAATATTTATAGATGAAGAGATGTATATAATAATATCACCACCAGCGTATTTGGGCGTCATGTTTGATATTTCAAATTAATTTCAATATTAAATTCTCGTTTGGTTTGTTAAATATTTTAAGCAACAATGAAAATTAATCAAAAATACCGACTCTGTGATTGAATCATGTTCATGAATCAACACTATCTACAATATATATTAAATCAAATCCTATAGAATTTTCGAGTTTTTTTATTAGTCGCTAGACCGACTTGTTTGTTCACTAAGCGCTATGATTGTTGTATATATTTTAATATCATTAGTAATGGTGTTTAACTAACTCAAATACTTGCAACACAATGGGTCAAGTTGTGAATTAATATAAATTGGAGCAATAAATATTTAAGAAAAATAATTTTTAAAGAGAAGTCCAATTTGATTGAACGTTAAGAGAGAGTATGTTGTGTTAAAACAATTATAAAACAAATTACAAATGATTAGTGAAGAAATTATTGAAGAATTATTCGTACGATTTTTTACTGACGTAACTTTATACTGTACTGATATGAGGAGATGCTTGGCAGCTGAGAAATGTACTGGTAATTGGTAACAAGTCACTCCAGAAACCATAAAATCGGTATGAAAAATTTCTTGAAGAAATTAAATCGATCTGTGAAATCCTACCAGATGAAATAAATGTTGATAAAGAGTTTGAAAATTGGATGTTGAGTCGCAAAACTATTCCTCGTGTCAAAGTCATTCTTCTAGATCGTACATGCAAAAATGTAGTTTTAACAAAAGGTGTTTATAACAATCTAATATCTGAGTAAAAGTTGAAAAACTGACAATCATTGGCTGAGGCGGCAATTAGAGAAACGTATGAAGAAATTGGAGTAACTTACAAATTACATGACGAATCGTTATATTTGATATGACTCAGTGGGGTGTAAAAATAGTATTTGTTAATTCCAAATTTTGATATGAAAATATGCAGCCAAATGTTGTAAACGAAGTTGAGTATATCAAATGGTTTCCACTTTTAGATATACCAATAAATCCAGAAAAGCACAATTTAACTAAAGCGCCGATGAAACTTATAATTGAATCTGTATCGAATCTCAAAGAATTTATTGTTGAAAGGAAAATCTTTTCTAAACTTAATTAACCAAAATAGTTATATTATATTCAATTTTTATAAGTAACTTTCAATATATATATAAACGTTAGTATTACGACTTAGATCAATAAAGAAACATTCATATGTTTAAGGCAAAAATATAGATAAGGAATAATAGATAATATTTAAATAACATAAACTATGTTTAATTAGAAGCAAAACATTGTATAATGCCAATAATATAGGCTGCTTTTAACACTTTAGACAATTTTCGATTATATAGTTTAAATTGAATTATAGCTAATGTTTCAAATACATATTTTATTAGATTTATATCTGTTACTGCGACCTTGAAATTGCAGTGTTTATTTTTATTTTACATGTCTTTTATTTAAATTTTAGTGTGTTAATTTTTATTTGCATTAATAAATAGTTGAAACTATAAATTATGAAAATAAATCAAGTCTAATCAAAATATTATTAATAAAGTTATTCAATAAGACGTTTTGAACTGACTGTGTTCTATCCAAATAGTATATAATTAATTATTAAAATGAAATGAAAATCACTAACGCTAGATTGAAAAATGTGTTAAACGTCTATATATTGGTCGCTATTTGGAGTTTAAAATCTGAAATTGCCTCAATCGTGTATTAGGAATACTGAATTTAATTGATTGAATGTTTTTAAATATTTATAGATGAAGAGATGCTATTACAATATATTCTATCACCAGCGTATTTGGGGCGTTTCATGTTTATATTTCAAAATTAATCAATATTAAATTCTCGTGGTTTGGTTAAATATTAAGCAACAATGAAAATTAATCAAATACCGACTCTGTGATGAATCATGTCATGAATAAACACTATCTACAATATTATATTTTAATCATAATCTATAGTAATTTTTCGAGTTTTTTATTTAGTAGCTAGAGATGTTTTGGTATCACTAGCGCCTATGATTTGTTTTATTATATTTTAATATCATAGTAAAATGGTGTTTACTACTCAAATATACTTGCAACAACAATGGGTAAGTTGTGAAAATATTATATAATTGGAGCCAATAAATATTTAAGAAAAATAAATTTTTAAAGAGAAAGTCCAATTTGATTGAACGTTAAGAGAGAGTTGTTGTTAAAACAATTATAAAACAAATTCAATGATTAGTGAAGAAATTAATTGAAGAATTATCCGTCGATTTTTACTGACGTAACTTTATACTGTACTGATAGAGGAGATGCTTTTGGCAGCTTGAGAAAATGTACTGGTATATTGGTTAACAAAGTCTCAGAAACCATCAAAAATCGTATGAATAACATTTCTGAAGAAATAAATCGTATCTTTGTGAATCCACAGATGAATAAACTGTTGATAAAGAGTTGAAAATTGGATGTTGAGTCGCAAAACTATTCCTCGTGTCAAAGTCATTCTTCTAGATCGTACATGCAAAAATGTAGTTTTAACAAAAGGTGTTTATACCATTACCTAATATTTCCGAGGTAAAGTTGAAGAAACTGACATATCATTGGCTGAGCGGCAATAAAACGTATGAAGAAATGGAGTAGACATTACAATACATAGAACGATCGGTTATACTTTGGATATGAACTCTGGGGTGTTAAAAATAGGTATTTGTTATTACCAAATTTGATATAAATTTAATCAGCCAAATGTTGTAACGAAGTTGATTATATCAAATGGTTTCCACTTTTAGATATACAAAAATCCAGAAAATCAATTTAAACAAAGCGCCGAGAACTATAATTGAATCTGTATCGAATCTCAAAGAATTTATTGTTGAAAGGAAAATCTTTTCTAAACTTAATTAACCAAAATAGTTATATTATATTCAATTTTTATAAGTAACTTTTCAATATTAATATATAAAACTGTTAGTATTAACGCACTTAGATCAATAAGAAACATTCATATGTTTAGGCAAAAATATAGATATATGAAATAGATAATAATTAAATAACATAACTATGTTTAATTAGAAGCAAAACATTGTATAATGCCAATAATATAGGCTGCTTTTAACACTTTAGACAATTTTCGATTATATAGTTTAAATTGAATTATAGCTAATGTTTCAAATACATATTTTATTAGATTTATATCTGTTACTGCGACCTTGAAATTGCAGTGTTTATTTTTATTTTACATGTCTTTTATTTAAATTTTAGTGTGTTAATTTTTATTTGCATTAATAATAATTTAGTTTGAAAAACTCATAAAAATTTAATTGAAATATAATCAAGTCTTAATCAAAATTTATTATTAATGATAGAGTTTATTCAATAACGTTTTGCTAATGACTGTTTTCTACCAAATATGAAATAATTAATTATTAAAATGAAATGAAAATCACTAACGCTAGATTGAAAAATGTGTTAAACGTCTATATATTGGTCTCTATTTGGAGTTTAAAATCTGAAATTGCCTCAATCGTGTATTAGGAATACTGAATTTAATTGATTGAATGTTTTTAAATATTTATAGATGAAGAGATGTATATAATAAATTCATCCACACGTATTTGGCGTTCATGTTTGAATTTAAATTAATTTCAAATTAAATTCTCGTTTGGTTTGTCTAAAATATTTTAAGCAACAATGAAAATATCAAAAATACTGACTCTGTGATGAATCATGTTATCGAATAACACTATCTACATATATATTTTAAATCATAATCCATAGTAATTTTCGAGTTTTTTTTATTAGTAGCTAGACGACTTTTTGTATCACTAAGCGCTATGATTGTTGTATTATATTTTAATATCATTAGTAAAATGGTGTTTTACTACTCAAATATACTTGCAACAACAATGAGTAAGTTGTGAAAATATTATATATGACCATAAATATTAAGAAAAAAATAAATTTTTAAAGAGAAAGTCAATTGATGCAAACGTAAAGAGAGTTTGTTGTGTTAAAACAAAACAATTATAAACAAATACAAATGGATTATGAAGAAATTATTGAAGAATTATTCTAACGATTTTACTGACGACTTTATACTGTACTGATATGAGGAATGCTTTGCAGCTTGAAAATGTAACTGGTATTATTTGGGTTTATACAAAGTCATCCCAGAAACCACAAAATCGTTAATGAAACATTCTTGAAGAAATTAAATCGTATCTTGGAAATCACCAGATGAAATAAATGTGATAAAGAGTTTGAAAATTGGATGTTGAGTCGCAAAACTATTCCTCGTGTCAAAGTCATTCTTCTAGATCGTACATGCAAAAATGTAGTTAACAAAAGGTGTTTATAACAATAACCTTTCCTGAGGTAAAGTGAAGAAATGAATATCAATTGCTGAGGCGTGCAATTAGAGAAACGTATGAAGAAATTGGAGTAGCATTACAAATACATTAACGAATCGTTATACTTGATATGATCAGTGGGGTTTAAATAGTATTTGTTATTCCAATGATATGAATATATATGCAGCCAAATGTGTGTAAACGAAAGTGAGTATATCAAATGGTTTCCACTTTTAGATATACCAATAAATCCAGAAAAGCACAATTTAACTAAAGCGCAGATGAAACTTATAATTGAATCTGTATCGAATCTCAAAGAATTTATTGTTGAAAGGAAAATCTTTTCTAAACTTAATTAACCAAAATAGTTATATTAATCCAAATTTATAATAAGAACTTCAATATTAATATATAAAACTGTTAGTATTAACGCACTTTAGATCAATAAGAAACTTCATATTTTTAAGGCAAATATGATAAATAAATAGATTAATATTTAAATAACATAAACTATGTTTAATTAGAAGCAAAACATTGTATAATGCCAATAATATAGGCTGCTTTTAACACTTTAGACAATTTTCGATTATATAGTTTAAATTGAATTATAGCTAATGTTTCAAATACATATTTTATTAGATTTATATCTGTTACTGCGACCTTGAAATTGCAGTGTTTATTTTTATTTTACATGTCTTTTATTTAAATTTTAGTGTGTTAATTTTTATTTGCATTAATAATAATTTAGTTTGAAAAACTCATAAAAATTTAATTGAAATATAATCAAGTCTTAATCAAAATTTATTATTAATGATAGATTTATCAATAGACGTTTGCTAACTGACTGTTGTTTCTACCAAATAGTATATAAATTAATTATTAAAATGAAATGAAAATCACTAACGCTAGATTGAAAAATGTGTTAAACGTCTATATATTGGTCTCTATTTGGAGTTTAAAATCTGAAATTGCCTCAATCGTGTATTAGGAATACTGAATTTAATTGATTGAATGTTTTTAAATATTTATAGATGAAGAGATGTATATAATATATTCTATCCACCAGCGTATTTGGGCGTTCATGTTTGATATTTCAAATTAATTTCAATATTAAATTCTCGTTTGGTTTGTTAAATATTTTAAGCAACATGAAAATTAATCAATAAATACCGACTCTGTGATTGAATCATGCATGAATAAACACAATCTACAAATATATTTAAATTCATAATCTATAGAATTTTTCGAGTTTTTTTTATTTAGTAGCTAGACGACTTGTTTTTGTATCACTAAGCGCTATGATTGTTGTATTATATTTTAATATCATTAGTAAAATGGTGTTTTACTACTCAAATATACTTGCAACGACAATGAGTAAGTTGTGAAAATATTATATAATTGGAGCCAATAAATATTTAAGAAAAATAAATTTTTAAAGAAAAGTCCAATTTTGATTGAACGTTAAGAAGAGAGTTGTTTTAAAACATTTAAAACAAATTACAAATGATAAGGAAGAAATTATTGAAGAATATTCGTAGATTTCTGACTAACTTTTATACTGTCTGATGAGAGATGCCTTTTGGCAGCTTGAGAAAGTACTGTATTTTTGGTTTAACAAAGTCATCCCAGAAACCATCAAAAATCGGTATGAAAACATTTCTTGAAGAAATTAAATCGTATCTTTGTGAAATCCTACCAGATGAAATAAATGTTGATAAAGAGTTGAAAAATTGATGTGAGTCGCAAAACTATCCCCGTGTCCAAAGCTATCTTCTAGATCGCCATGCAATGTGTTAACAAAAGGTTTATAACTACCGTATTATATCTGGAGTAGTTGAAGAAACTGAATCACTAAGTCATAGGCTGAGGCGATAGCAAATTAGAGAGAAACGTTCGAAGAATGGACGTAGACTATTACAAATTACATAGACGCAATCGATTATAAATGCGCTTTGATATGACTCCCAGTGGGGTGTTAAAAATAGTATTTTGTTATTCCAATTTTTGATATAATATAATATGCAGCCAAATGTTGTAAACGAGTGAGTATATCAAATTTCAACTTTAGATATACCAATAATCCCAGAAAAGCACAATTTAACTAAAGGCAGATGAAACTTATAATTGAATCTGTATCGAATACTCAAAAAGAATTATTGTTGAAGGAAAATCTTTTCTAAACATATAAACCAAAATAGTTAAGTAATATTCAATTTTAAAGTAACTTTTCAAATAATTAAATATCAACTGTTAGATTACGCACTTTAGATCAATAGAAACATCATAATTTCCTAAGGCAAAAATATAGATATCATGAAAATAGATTATATAAATAATAAACTATGTTAATTAGAAAGCAAACATTGAAATGCCAATAATATAGGCTGCTTTTAACACTTTAGACAATTTTCGATTATATAGTTTAAATTGAATTATAGCTAATGTTTCAATCATATTTATTAGATTTATATCTGTTACTGCGACCTTGAAATTGGCCAGTGTTATTTTTTTAACAGTCTTTTATTTAAATTTAGTGTGTTATTTTTAATTTGCATTAATAATAATTTAGTTGAAACCATAAAATTTATTGAAATAACAAGTCTTAATCAAAATTTATAAAGATAGAGTTTATTCATAGACGTTTGCTAACATGACTGTTGTTCATACCAAATAGTATATAAATTAATTATAAAATGAAATGAAAATCACTAACGCTAGATGAAAATGTGTTAAACGTCTATATATTGGTCTCTATTTGGAGTTTAAAATCTGAAATTGCCTCAATCGTGTATTAGGAATACTCCATTTAATTGATTGAATGTTTTTAAATATTTATAGATGAAGAGATGTATATAATATATTCTATCCACCAGCGTATTTGGGCGTTCATGTTTGATATTTCAAATTAATTTCAATATTAAATTCTCGTTTGGTTTGTTAAATTTTAAGCAACAATGAAAATTAAATCAAAAATACCAACCTCCTGTGATTGAATCATGTTCATATAAACCACTATCTACAATATATAATTTTAAATTCAACCAAGTAATTTTCGAGTTTTTTTATTTAGTAGCTAGACGACGACTTTTTTGTATCACTAAGCCAGATGTTGTATTATATTTTAATTCATAGTAAAAGGGTTTTACTACTCAAAATATACTTGCAACGACATGAGTAAGTTGTGAAAATATTATAGATAATTGGAGCCAATAAATATTTAAGAAAAATAAATTTTTAAAGAGAAAGTCCAATTTGATTGAACGTTAAGAGAGAGTTTGTTGTGTTAAAACAATTATAAAACAAATTACAAATGATTAGTGAAGAATTTATGAAGAATTAATTCGTACCGATTTTACTGACGTAACTTTATACTGTTCTGATATGAGGAAGATGCTATTTGGCAGCTAGAAAATGTACTGGAAAAGAGAGATAAAGTCAATCCCAGAAAACATCAAAAAATCGTATGGAAAACATCTGAAGAAATTAATCGTAATCTTTGTGAAATCCACCAGATGAAATAAAATTGATAAGAGTTTGAAAATTGGAATGTGAGTCGCAAAAACAATCCTCGGCAAAGTCATTCTTCTAGATCGTACATGCAAAAATGTAGTTTTAACAAAAGGTGTTTATAACAATTACCTAATATTTCCTGGAGGTAAAGTTGAAGAACTGACATATCATTGGCTGAGGCGCATTAAGAAACGTATGAGAGAAATTGGAGTAGACAGTAAAACACAAATGTACATAGACGAACGCTTATACTTTGATATGATCAGTGGGTGTTAAAAATAGTATTTTGTTATTCCCAAATTTTGATATGAATATTATATCAGCCAAATGTTTGTAAACGAAGTTGAGTATACAAATGGTTCCACTAGATATACCAATAACCAGAAAAGCAACAATTAACTAAAGCGCAAGATGAAACTTATAATTGAATCTGTATCGAATCTCAAAGAATTTTTGTTGAAGAGGAAAATCTTTTCTAAACTTAATTAACCAAAATAGTTATATTATATTCAATTTTTATAAGTAACTTTTCAATATTAATATATAAAACTGTTAGTATTAACGCACTTAGATCAATAAGAAACATTCATATGTTCTAAGGCAAAAATATAGATATATGAAAATAGATTAATATTTAAATAACATAAACTATGTTTAATTAGAAGCAAAACATTGTATAATGCCAATAATATAGGCTGCTTTTAACACTTTAGACAATTTTCGATTATATAATGTGTTTAAATTGAATTATAGCTAATGTTTCAAATACATATTTTATTAGATTTATATCTGTTACTGCGACCTTGAAATTGCAGTGTTTATTTTTATTTTACATGTCTTTTATTTAAATTTTAGTGTGTTAATTTTTATTTGCATTAATAATAATTTAGTTTGAAAAACTCATAAAAATTTAATTGAAATATAATCAAGTCTTAATCAAAATTTATTATTAATGATAGAGTTTATTCAATAGACGTTTTGCTAACTGACTGTTGTTTCTACCAAATAGTATATAAATTAATTATTAAAATGAAATGAAAATCACTAACGCTAGATTGAAAAATGTGTTAAACGTCTATATATTGGTCTCTATTTGGAGTTTAAAATCTGAAATTGCCTCAATCGTGTATTAGGAATACTCAATTTAATTGATTGAATGTTTTTAAATATTTATAGATGAAGAGATGTATATAATATATTCTATCCACCAGCGTATTTGGGCGTTCATGTTTGATATTTCAAATTAATTTCAATATTAAATTCTCGTTTGGTTTGTTAAATATTTTAAGCAACAATGAAAATTAATCAAAAATACCGACTCTGTGATTGAATCATGTTCATGAATAAACACTATCTACAATATATATTTTAAATTCATAATCCTATAGTAATTTTTCGAGTTTTTTTTATTTAGTAGCTAGACGACTTGTTTTTGTATCACTAAGCGCTATGATTGTTGTATTATATTTTAATATCATTAGTAAAATGGTGTTTTACTACTCAAATATACTTGCAACGACAATGAGTAAGTTGTGAAAATATTATATAATTGGAGCCAATAAATATTTAAGAAAAATAAATTTTTAAAGAGAAAGTCCAATTTGATTGAACGTTAAGAGAGAGTTTGTTGTGTTAAAACAATTATAAAACAAATTACAAATGATTAGTGAAGAAATTATTGAAGAATTATTCGTACGATTTTTTACTGACGTAACTTTATACTGTACTGATATGAGGAGATGCTTTTGGCAGCTTGAGAAAATGTACTGGTATTATTTGGGTTTAACAAAGTCATCCCAGAAACCATCAAAAATCGGTATGAAAACATTTCTTGAAGAAATTAAATCGTATCTTTGTGAAATCCTACCAGATGAAATAAATGTTGATAAAGAGTTTGAAAATTGGATGTTGAGTCGCAAAACTATTCCTCGTGTCAAACTCATTCTTCTAGATCGTACATGCAAAAATGTAGTTTTAACAAAAGGTGTTTATAACAATTACCTAATATTTCCTGGAGGTAAAGTTGAAGAAACTGACATATCATTGGCTGAGGCGGCAATTAGAGAAACGTATGAAGAAATTGGAGTAGACATTACAAATTACATAGACGAATCGTTATACTTTGATATGACTCAGTGGGGTGTTAAAAATAGGTATTTTGTTATTCCAAATTTTGATATGAATATTTATATGCAGCCAAATGTTGTAAACGAAGTTGAGTATATCAAATGGTTTCCACTTTTAGATATACCAATAAATCCAGAAAAGCACAATTTAACTAAAGCGCAGATGAAACTTATAATTGAATCTGTATCGAATCTCAAAGAATTTATTGTTGAAAGGAAAATCTTTTCTAAACTTAATTAACCAAAATAGTTATATTATATTCAATTTTTATAAGTAACTTTTCAATATTAATATATAAAACTGTTAGTATTAACGCACTTAGATCAATAAGAAACATTCATATGTTCTAAGGCAAAAATATAGATATATGAAAATAGATTAATATTTAAATAACATAAACTATGTTTAATTAGAAGCAAAACATTGTATAATGCCAATAATATAGGCTGCTTTTAACACTTTAGACAATTTTCGATTATATAGTTTAAATTGAATTATAGCTAATGTTTCAAATACATATTTTATTAGATTTATATCTGTTACTGCGACCTTGAAATTGCAGTGTTTATTTTTATTTTACATGTCTTTTATTTAAATTTTAGTGTGTTAATTTTTATTTGCATTAATAATAATTTAGTTTGAAAAACTCATAAAAATTTAATTGAAATATAATCAAGTCTTAATCAAAATTTATTATTAATGATAGAGTTTATTCAATAGACGTTTTGCTAACTGACTGTTGTTTCTACCAAATAGTATATAAATTAATTATTAAAATGAAATGAAAATCACTAACGCTAGATTGAAAAATGTGTTAAACGTCTATATATTGGTCTCTATTTGGAGTTTAAAATCTGAAATTGCCTCAATCGTGTATTAGGAATACTGAATTTAATTGATTGAATGTTTTTAAATATTTATAGATGAAGAGATGTATATAATATATTCTATCCACCAGCGTATTTGGGCGTTCATGTTTGATATTTCAAATTAATTTCAATATTAAATTCTCGTTTGGTTTGTTAAATATTTTAAGCAACAATGAAAATTAATCAAAAATACCGACTCTGTGATTGAATCATGTTCATGAATAAACACTATCTACAATATATATTTTAAATTCATAATCCTATAGTAATTTTTCGAGTTTTTTTTATTTAGTAGCTAGACGACTTGTTTTTGTATCACTAAGCGCTATGATTGTTGTATTATATTTTAATATCATTAGTAAAATGGTGTTTTACTACTCAAATATACTTGCAACGACAATGAGTAAGTTGTGAAAATATTATATAATTGGAGCCAATAAATATTTAAGAAAAATAAATTTTTAAAGAGAAAGTCCAATTTGATTGAACGTTAAGAGAGAGTTTGTTGTGTTAAAACAATTATAAAACAAATTACAAATGATTAGTGAAGAAATTATTGAAGAATTATTCGTACGATTTTTTACTGACGTAACTTTATACTGTACTGATATGAGGAGATGCTTTTGGCAGCTTGAGAAAATGTACTGGTATTATTTGGGTTTAACAAAGTCATCCCAGAAACCATCAAAAATCGGTATGAAAACATTTCTTGAAGAAATTAAATCGTATCTTTGTGAAATCCTACCAGATGAAATAAATGTTGATAAAGAGTTTGAAAATTGGATGTTGAGTCGCAAAACTATTCCTCGTGTCAAACTCATTCTTCTAGATCGTACATGCAAAAATGTAGTTTTAACAAAAGGTGTTTATAACAATTACCTAATATTTCCTGGAGGTAAAGTTGAAGAAACTGACATATCATTGGCTGAGGCGGCAATTAGAGAAACGTATGAAGAAATTGGAGTAGACATTACAAATTACATAGACGAATCGTTATACTTTGATATGACTCAGTGGGGTGTTAAAAATAGGTATTTTGTTATTCCAAATTTTGATATGAATATTTATATGCAGCCAAATGTTGTAAACGAAGTTGAGTATATCAAATGGTTTCCACTTTTAGATATACCAATAAATCCAGAAAAGCACAATTTAACTAAAGCGCAGATGAAACTTATAATTGAATCTGTATCGAATCTCAAAGAATTTATTGTTGAAGGAAAATCTTTTCTAAACTTAATTAACCAAAATAGTTATATTATATTCAATTTTTATAAGTAACTTTTCAATATTAATATATAAAACTGTTAGTATTAACGCACTTAGATCAATAAGAAACATTCATATGTTTTAAGGCAAAAATATAGATATATGAAAATAGATTAATATTTAAATAACATAAACTATGTTTAATTAGAAGCAAAACATTGTATAATGCCAATAATATAGGCTGCTTTTAACACTTTAGACAATTTTCGATTATATAGTTTAAATTGAATTATAGCTAATGTTTCAAATACATATTTTATTAGATTTATATCTGTTACTGCGACCTTGAAATTGCAGTGTTTATTTTTATTTTACATGTCTTTTATTTAAATTTTAGTGTGTTAATTTTTATTTGCATTAATAATAATTTAGTTTGAAAAACTCATAAAAATTTAATTGAAATATAATCAAGTCTTAATCAAAATTTATTATTAATGATAGAGTTTATTCAATAGACGTTTTGCTAACTGACTGTTGTTTCTACCAAATAGTATATAAATTAATTATTAAAATGAAATGAAAATCACTAACGCTAGATTGAAAAATGTGTTAAACGTCTATATATTGGTCTCTATTTGGAGTTTAAAATCTGAAATTGCCTCAATCGTGTATTAGGAATACTCAATTTAATTGATTGAATGTTTTTAAATATTTATAGATGAAGAGATGTATATAATATATTCTATCCACCAGCGTATTTGGGCGTTCATGTTTGATATTTCAAATTAATTTCAATATTAAATTCTCGTTTGGTTTGTTAAATATTTTAAGCAACAATGAAAATTAATCAAAAATACCGACTCTGTGATTGAATCATGTTCATGAATAAACACTATCTACAATATATATTTTAAATTCATAATCCTATAGTAATTTTTCGAGTTTTTTTTATTTAGTAGCTAGACGACTTGTTTTGTATCACTAAGCGCTATGATTGTTGTATTATATTTTAATATCATTAGTAAAATGGTGTTTTACTACTCAAATATACTTGCAACGACAATGAGTAAGTTGTGAAAATATTATATAATTGGAGCCAATAAATATTTAAGAAAAATAAATTTTTAAAGAGAAAGTCCAATTTGATTGAACGTTAAGAGAGAGTTTGTTGTGTTAAAACAATTATAAAACAAATTACAAATGATTAGTGAAGAAATTATTGAAGAATTATTCGTACGATTTTTTACTGACGTAACTTTATACTGTACTGATATGAGGAGATGCTTTTGGCAGCTTGAGAAAATGTACTGGTATTATTTGGGTTTAACAAAGTCATCCCAGAAACCATCAAAATCGGTATGAAAACATTTCTTGAAGAAATTAAATCGTATCTTTGTGAAATCCTACCAGATGAAATAAATGTTGATAAAGAGTTTGAAAATTGGATGTTGAGTCGCAAAACTATTCCTCGTGTCAAACTCATTCTTCTAGATCGTACATGCAAAAATGTAGTTTTAACAAAAGGTGTTTATAACAATTACCTAATATTTCCTGGAGGTAAAGTTGAAGAAACTGACATATCATTGGCTGAGGCGGCAATTAGAGAAACGTATGAAGAAATTGGAGTAGACATTACAAATTACATAGACGAATCGTTATACTTTGATATGACTCAGTGGGGTGTTAAAAATAGTATTTTGTTATTCCAAATTTTGATATGAATATTTATATGCAGCCAAATGTTGTAAACGAAGTTGAGTATATCAAATGGTTTCCACTTTTAGATATACCAATAAATCCAGAAAAGCACAATTTAACTAAAGCGCAGATGAAACTTATAATTGAATCTGTATCGAATCTCAAAGAATTTATTGTTGAAAGGAAAATCTTTTCTAAACTTAATTAACCAAAATAGTTATATTATATTCAATTTTTATAAGTAACTTTTCAATATTAATATATAAAACTGTTAGTATTAACGCACTTAGATCAATAAGAAACATTCATATGTTCTAAGGCAAAAATATAGATATATGAAAATAGATTAATATTTAAATAACATAAACTATGTTTAATTAGAAGCAAAACATTGTATAATGCCAATAATATAGGCTGCTTTTAACACTTTAGACAATTTTCGATTATATAGTTTAAATTGAATTATAGCTAATGTTTCAAATACATATTTTATTAGATTTATATCTGTTACTGCGACCTTGAAATTGCAGTGTTTATTTTTATTTTACATGTCTTTTATTTAAATTTTAGTGTGTTAATTTTTATTTGCATTAATAATAATTTAGTTTGAAAAACTCATAAAAATTTAATTGAAATATAATCAAGTCTTAATCAAAATTTATTATTAATGATAGAGTTTATTCAATAGACGTTTTGCTAACTGACTGTTGTTTCTACCAAATAGTATATAAATTAATTATTAAAATGAAATGAAAATCACTAACGCTAGATTGAAAAATGTGTTAAACGTCTATATATTGGTCTCTATTTGGAGTTTAAAATCTGAAATTGCCTCAATCGTGTATTAGGAATACTCAATTTAATTGATTGAATGTTTTTTAAATATTTATAGATGAAGAGATGTATATAATATATTCTATCCACCAGCGTATTTGGGCGTTCATGTTTGATATTTCAAATTAATTTCAATATTAAATTCTCGTTTGGTTTGTTAAATATTTTAAGCAACAATGAAAATTAATCAAAAATACCGACTCTGTGATTGAATCATGTTCATGAATAAACACTATCTACAATATATATTTTAAATTCATAATCCTATAGTAATTTTTCGAGTTTTTTTTATTTAGTAGCTAGACGACTTGTTTTTGTATCACTAAGCGCTATGATTGTTGTATTATATTTTAATATCATTAGTAAAATGGTGTTTTACTACTCAAATATACTTGCAACGACAATGAGTAAGTTGTGAAAATATTATATAATTGGAGCCAATAAATATTTAAGAAAAATAAATTTTTAAAGAGAAAGTCCAATTTGATTGAACGTTAAGAGAGAGTTTGTTGTGTTAAAACAATTATAAAACAAATTACAAATGATTAGTGAAGAAATTATTGAAGAATTATTCGTACGATTTTTTACTGACGTAACTTTATACTGTACTGATATGAGGAGATGCTTTTGGCAGCTTGAGAAAATGTACTGGTATTATTTGGGTTTAACAAAGTCATCCCAGAAACCATCAAAAATCGGTATGAAAACATTTCTTGAAGAAATTAAATCGTATCTTTGTGAAATCCTACCAGATGAAATAAATGTTGATAAAGAGTTTGAAAATTGGATGTTGAGTCGCAAAACTATTCCTCGTGTCAAACTCATTCTTCTAGATCGTACATGCAAAAATGTAGTTTTAACAAAAGGTGTTTATAACAATTACCTAATATTTCCTGGAGGTAAAGTTGAAGAAACTGACATATCATTGGCTGAGGCGGCAATTAGAGAAACGTATGAAGAAATTGGAGTAGACATTACAAATTACATAGACGAATCGTTATACTTTGATATGACTCAGTGGGGTGTTAAAAATAGTATTTTGTTATTCCAAATTTTGATATGAATATTTATATGCAGCCAAATGTTGTAAACGAAGTTGAGTATATCAAATGGTTTCCACTTTTAGATATACCAATAAATCCAGAAAAGCACAATTTAACTAAAGCGCAGATGAAACTTATAATTGAATCTGTATCGAATCTCAAAGAATTTATTGTTGAAAGGAAAATCTTTTCTAAACTTAATTAACCAAAATAGTTATATTATATTCAATTTTTATAAGTAACTTTTCAATATTAATATATAAAACTGTTAGTATTAACGCACTTAGATCAATAAGAAACATTCATATGTTCTAAGGCAAAAATATAGATATATGAAAATAGATTAATATTTAAATAACATAAACTATGTTTAATTAGAAGCAAAACATTGTATAATGCCAATAATATAGGCTGCTTTTAACACTTTAGACAATTTTCGATTATATAGTTTAAATTGAATTATAGCTAATGTTTCAAATACATATTTTATTAGATTTATATCTGTTACTGCGACCTTGAAATTGCAGTGTTTATTTTATTTTACATGTCTTTTATTTAAATTTTAGTGTGTTAATTTTTATTTGCATTAATAATAATTTAGTTTGAAAAACTCATAAAAATTTAATTGAAATATAATCAAGTCTTAATCAAAATTTATTATTAATGATAGAGTTTATTCAATAGACGTTTTGCTAACTGACTGTTGTTTCTACCAAATAGTATATAAATTAATTATTAAAATGAAATGAAAATCACTAACGCTAGATTGAAAAATGTGTTAAACGTCTATATATTGGTCTCTATTTGGAGTTTAAAATCTGAAATTGCCTCAATCGTGTATTAGGAATACTCAATTTAATTGATTGAATGTTTTTAAATATTTATAGATGAAGAGATGTATATAATATATTCTATCCACCAGCGTATTTGGGCGTTCATGTTTGATATTTCAAATTAATTTCAATATTAAATTCTCGTTTGGTTTGTTAAATATTTTAAGCAACAATGAAAATTAATCAAAAATACCGACTCTGTGATTGAATCATGTTCATGAATAAACACTATCTACAATATATATTTTAAATTCATAATCCTATAGTAATTTTTCGAGTTTTTTTTATTTAGTAGCTAGACGACTTGTTTTTGTATCACTAAGCGCTATGATTGTTGTATTATATTTTAATATCATTAGTAAAATGGTGTTTTACTACTCAAATATACTTGCAACGACAATGAGTAAGTTGTGAAAATATTATATAATTGGAGCCAATAAATTTTTAAGAAAAATAAATTTTTAAACAGAAAGTCCAATTTGATTGAACGTTAAGAGAGAGTTTGTTGTGTTAAAACAATTATAAAACAAATTACAAATGATTAGTGAAGAAATTATTGAAGAATTATTCGTACGATTTTTTACTGACGTAACTTTATACTGTACTGATATGAGGAGATGCTTTTGGCAGCTTGAGAAAATGTACTGGTATTATTTTGGTTTAACAAAGTCATCCCAGAAACCATCAAAAATCGGTATGAAAACATTTCTTGAAGAAATTAAATCGTATCTTTGTGAAATCCTACCAGATGAAATAAATGTTGATAAAGAGTTTGAAAATTGGATGTTGAGTCGCAAAACTATTCCTCGTGTCAAACTCATTCTTCTAGATCGTACATGCAAAAATGTAGTTTTAACAAAGGTGTTTATAACAATTACCTAATATTTCCTGGAGGTAAAGTTGAAGAAACTGACATATCATTGGCTGAGGCGGCAATTAGAGAAACGTATGAAGAAATTGGAGTAGACATTACAAATTACATAGACGAATCGTTATACTTTGATATGACTCAGTGGGGTGTTAAAAATAGTATTTTGTTATTCCAAATTTTGATATGAATATTTATATGCAGCCAAATGTTGTAAACGAAGTTGAGTATATCAAATGGTTTCCACTTTTAGATATACCAATAAATCCAGAAAAGCACAATTTAACTAAAGCGCAGATGAAACTTATAATTGAATCTGTATCGAATCTCAAAGAATTTATTGTTGAAAGGAAAATCTTTTCTAAACTTAATTAACCAAAATAGTTATATTATATTCAATTTTTATAAGTAACTTTTCAATATTAATATATAAAACTGTTAGTATTAACGCACTTAGATCAATAAGAAACATTCATATGTTCTAAGGCAAAAATATAGATATATGAAAATAGATTAATATTTAAATAACATAAACTATGTTTAATTAGAAGCAAAACATTGTATAATGCCAATAATATAGGCTGCTTTTAACACTTTAGACAATTTTCGATTATATAGTTTAAATTGAATTATAGCTAATGTTTCAAATACATATTTTATTAGATTTATATCTGTTACTGCGACCTTGAAATTGCAGTGTTTATTTTTATTTTACATGTCTTTTATTTAAATTTTAGTGTGTTAATTTTTATTTGCATTAATAATAATTTAGTTTGAAAAACTCATAAAAATTTAATTGAAATATAATCAAGTCTTAATCAAAATTTATTATTAATGATAGAGTTTATTCAATAGACGTTTTGCTAACTGACTGTTGTTTCTACCAAATAGTATATAAATTAATCATTAAAATGAAATGAAAATCACTAACGCTAGATTGAAAAATGTGTTAAACGTCTATATATTGGTCTCTATTTGGAGTTTAAAATCTGAAATTGCCTCAATCGTGTATTAGGAATACTCAATTTAATTGATTGAATGTTTTTAAATATTTATAGATGAAGAGATGTATATAATATATTCTATCCACCAGCGTATTTGGGCGTTCATGTTTGATATTTCAAATTAATTTCAATATTAAATTCTCGTTTGGTTTGTTAAATATTTTAAGCAACAATGAAAATTAATCAAAAATACCGACTCTGTGATTGAATCATGTTCATGAATAAACACTATCTACAATATATATTTTAAATTCATAATCCTATAGTAATTTTTCGAGTTTTTTTATTTAGTAGCTAGACGACTTGTTTTTGTATCACTAAGCGCTATGATTGTTGTATTATATTTTAATATCATTAGTAAAATGGTGTTTTACTACTCAAATATACTTGCAACGACAATGAGTAAGTTGTGAAAATATTATATAATTGGAGCCAATAAATTTTTAAGAAAAATAAATTTTAAACAGAAAGTCCAATTTGATTGAACGTTAAGAGAGAGTTTGTTGTGTTAAAACAATTATAAAACAAATTACAAATGATTAGTGAAGAAATTATTGAAGAATTATTCGTACGATTTTTTACTGACGTAACTTTATACTGTACTGATATGAGGAGATGCTTTTGGCAGCTTGAGAAAATGTACTGGTATTATTTTGGTTTAACAAAGTCATCCCAGAAACCATCAAAAATCGGTATGAAAACATTTCTTGAAGAAATTAAATCGTATCTTTGTGAAATCCTACCAGATGAAATAAATGTTGATAAAGAGTTTGAAAATTGGATGTTGAGTCGCAAAACTATTCCTCGTGTCAAACTCATTCTTCTAGATCGTACATGCAAAAATGTAGTTTTAACAAAAGGTGTTTATAACAATTACCTAATATTTCCTGGAGGTAAAGTTGAAGAAACTGACATATCATTGGCTGAGGCGGCAATTAGAGAAACGTATGAAGAAATTGGAGTAGACATTACAAATTACATAGACGAATCGTTATACTTTGATATGACTCAGTGGGGTGTTAAAAATAGTATTTTGTTATTCCAAATTTTGATATGAATATTTATATGCAGCCAAATGTTGTAAACGAAGTTGAGTATATCAAATGGTTTCCACTTTTAGATATACCAATAAATCCAGAAAAGCACAATTTAACTAAAGCGCAGATGAAACTTATAATTGAATCTGTATCGAATCTCAAAGAATTTATTGTTGAAAGGAAAATCTTTTCTAAACTTAATTAACCAAAATAGTTATATTATATTCAATTTTTATAAGTAACTTTTCAATATTAATATATAAAACTGTTAGTATTAACGCACTTAGATCAATAAGAAACATTCATATGTTCTAAGGCAAAAATATAGATATATGAAATAGATTAATATTTAAATAACATAAACTATGTTTAATTAGAAGCAAAACATTGTATAATGCCAATAATATAGGCTGCTTTTAACACTTTAGACAATTTTCGATTATATAGTTTAAATTGAATTATAGCTAATGTTTCAAATACATATTTTATTAGATTTATATCTGTTACTGCGACCTTGAAATTGCAGTGTTTATTTTTATTTTACATGTCTTTTATTTAAATTTTAGTGTGTTAATTTTTATTTGCATTAATAATAATTTAGTTTGAAAAACTCATAAAAATTTAATTGAAATATAATCAAGTCTTAATCAAAATTTATTATTAATGATAGAGTTTATTCAATAGACGTTTTGCTAACTGACTGTTGTTTCTACCAAATAGTATATAAATTAATTATTAAAATGAAATGAAAATCACTAACGCTAGATTGAAAAATGTGTTAAACGTCTATATATTGGTCTCTATTTGGAGTTTAAAATCTGAAATTGCCTCAATCGTGTATTAGGAATACTCAATTTAATTGATTGAATGTTTTTAAATATTTATAGATGAAGAGATGTATATAATATATTCTATCCACCAGCGTATTTGGGCGTTCATGTTTGATATTTGGAATTAATTTCAATAATAAATTCTCGATTGGTTTGTTAAATATTTTAAGCAACAATGAAAATTAATCAAAAATACCGACTCTGTGATTGAATCATGTTCATGAATAAACACTATCTACAATATATATTTTAAATTCATAATCCTATAGTAATTTTTCGAGTTTTTTTTATTTAGTAGCTAGACGACTTGTTTTTGTATCACTAAGCGCTATGATTGTTGTATTATATTTTAATATCATTAGTAAAATGGTGTTTTACTACTCAAATATACTTGCAACGACAATGAGTAAGTTGTGAAAATATTATATAATTGGAGCCAATAAATTTTTAAGAAAAATAAATTTTTAAACAGAAAGTCCAATTTGATTGAACGTTAAGAGAGAGTTTGTTGTGTTAAAACAATTATAAACAAATTACAAATGATTAGTGAAGAAATTATTGAAGAATTATTCGTACGATTTTTTACTGACGTAACTTTATACTGTACTGATATGAGGAGATGCTTTTGGCAGCTTGAGAAAATGTACTGGTATTATTTTGGTTTAACAAAGTCATCCCAGAAACCATCAAAAATCGGTATGAAAACATTTCTTGAAGAAATTAAATCGTATCTTTGTGAAATCCTACCAGATGAAATAAATGTTGATAAAGAGTTTGAAAATTGGATGTTGAGTCGCAAAACTATTCCTCGTGTCAAACTCATTCTTCTAGATCGTACATGCAAAAATGTAGTTTTAACAAAAGGTGTTTATAACAATTACCTAATATTTCCTGGAGGTAAAGTTGAAGAAACTGACATATCATTGGCTGAGGCGGCAATTAGAGAAACGTATGAAGAAATTGGAGTAGACATTACAAATTACATAGACGAATCGTTATACTTTGATATGACTCAGTGGGGTGTTAAAAATAGTATTTTGTTATTCCAAATTTTGATATGAATATTTATATGCAGCCAAATGTTGTAAACGAAGTTGAGTATATCAAATGGTTTCCACTTTTAGATATACCAATAAATCCAGAAAAGCACAATTTAACTAAAGCGCAGATGAAACTTATAATTGAATCTGTATCGAATCTCAAAGAATTTATTGTTGAAAGGAAAATCTTTTCTAAACTTAATTAACCAAAATAGTTATATTATATTCAATTTTTATAAGTAACTTTTCAATATTAATATATAAAACTGTTAGTATTAACGCACTTAGATCAATAAGAAACATTCATATGTTCTAAGGCAAAAATATAGATATATGAAAATAGATTAATATTTAAATAACATAAACTATGTTTAATTAGAAGCAAAACATTGTATAATGCCAATAATATAGGCTGCTTTTAACACTTTAGACAATTTTCGATTATATAGTTTAAATTGAATTATAGCTAATGTTTCAAATACATATTTTATTAGATTTATATCTGTTACTGCGACCTTGAAATTGCAGTGTTTATTTTTATTTTACATGTCTTTTATTTAAATTTTAGTGTGTTAATTTTTATTTGCATTAATAATAATTTAGTTTGAAAAACTCATAAAAATTTAATTGAAATATAATCAAGTCTTAATCAAAATTTATTATTAATGATAGAGTTTATTCAATAGACGTTTTGCTAACTGACTGTTGTTTCTACCAAATAGTATATAAATTAATTATTAAAATGAAATGAAAATCACTAACGCTAGATTGAAAAATGTGTTAAACGTCTATATATTGGTCTCTATTTGGAGTTTAAAATCTGAAATTGCCTCAATCGTGTATTAGGAATACTCAATTTAATTGATTGAATGTTTTTAAATATTTATAGATGAAGAGATGTATATAATATATTCTATCCACCAGCGTATTTGGGCGTTCATGTTTGATATTTGGAATTAATTTCAATAATAAATTCTCGATTGGTTTGTTAAATATTTTAAGCAACAATGAAAATTAATCAAAAATACCGACTCTGTGATTGAATCATGTTCATGAATAAACACTATCTACAATATATATTTTAAATTCATAATCCTATAGTAATTTTTCGAGTTTTTTTTATTTAGTAGCTAGACCACTTGTTTTTGTATCACTAAGTGCTATGATTGTTGTATTATATTTTAATATCATTAGTAAAATGGTGTTTTACTACTCAAATATACTTGCAACGACAATGAGTAAGTTGTGAAAATATTATATAATTGGAGCCAATAAATTTTTAAGAAAAATAAATTTTTAAAGAGAAAGTCCAATTTGATTGAACGTTAAGAGAGAGTTTGTTGTGTTAAAACAATTATAAAACAAATTACAAATGATTAGTGAAGAAATTATTGAAGAATTATTCGTACGATTTTTTACTGACGTAACTTTATACTGTACTGATATGAGGAGATGCTTTTGGCAGCTTGAGAAAATGTACTGGTATTATTTGGGTTTAACAAAGTCATCCCAGAAACCATCAAAAATCGGTATGAAAACATTTCTTGAAGAAATTAAATCGTATCTTTGTGAAATCCTACCAGATGAAATAAATGTTGATAAAGAGTTTGAAAATTGGATGTTGAGTCGCAAAACTATTCCTCGTGTCAAACTCATTCTTCTAGATCGTACATGCAAAAATGTAGTTTTAACAAAAGGTGTTTATAACAATTACCTAATATTTCCTGGAGGTAAAGTTGAAGAAACTGACATATCATTGGCTGAGGCGGCAATTAGAGAAACGTATGAAGAAATTGGAGTAGACATTACAAATTACATAGACGAATCGTTATACTTTGATATGACTCAGTGGGGTGTTAAAAATAGTATTTTGTTATTCCAAATTTTGATATGAATATTTATATGCAGCCAAATGTTGTAAACGAAGTTGAGTATATCAAATGGTTTCCACTTTTAGATATACCAATAAATCCAGAAAAGCACAATTTAACTAAAGCGCAGATGAAACTTATAATTGAATCTGTATCGAATCTCAAAGAATTTATTGTTGAAAGGAAAATCTTTTCTAAACTTAATTAACCAAAATAGTTATATTATATTCAATTTTTATAAGTAACTTTTCAATATTAATATATAAAACTGTTAGTATTAACGCACTTAGATCAATAAGAAACATTCATATGTTCTAAGGCAAAATATAGATATATGAAAATAGATTAATATTTAAATAACATAAGCTATGTTTAATTAGAAGCAAAACATTGTATAATGCCAATAATATAGGCTGCTTTTAACACTTTAGACAATTTTCGATTATATAGTTTAAATTGAATTATAGCTAATGTTTCAAATACATATTTTATTAGATTTATATCTGTTACTGCGACCTTGAAATTGCAGTGTTTATTTTTATTTTACATGTCTTTTATTTAAATTTTAGTGTGTTAATTTTTATTTGCATTAATAATAATTTAGTTTGAAAAACTCATAAAAATTTAATTGAAATATAATCAAGTCTTAATCAAAATTTATTATTAATGATAGAGTTTATTCAATAGACGTTTTGCTAACTGACTGTTGTTTCTACCAAATAGTATATAAATTAATTATTAAAATGAAATGAAAATCACTAACGCTAGATTGAAAAATGTGTTAAACGTCTATATATTGGTCTCTATTTGGAGTTTAAAATCTGAAATTGCCTCAATCGTGTATTAAGAATACTCAATTTAATTGATTGAATGTTTTTAAATATTTATAGATGAAGAGATATATATATAATATATTCTATCCACCAGCGTATTTGGGCGTTCATGTTTGATATTTGAAATTAATTTCAATATTAAATTCTCGAGTGGTTTGTTAAATATTTTAAGCAACAATGAAAATTAATCAAAAATACCGACTCTGTGATTGAATCATGTTCATGAATAAACACTATCTACAATATATATTTTAAATTCATAATCCTATAGTAATTTTTCGAGTTTTTTTTATTTAGTAGCTAGACGACTTGTTTTTGTATCACTAAGTGCTATGATTGTTGTATTATATTTTAATATCATTAGTAAAATGGTGTTTTACTACTCAAATATACTTGCAACGACAATGAGTAAGTTGTGAAAATATTATATAATTGGAGCCAATAAATTTTTAAGAAAAATAAATTTTTAAAGAGAAAGTCCAATTTGATTGAACGTTAAGAGAGAGTTTGTTGTGTTAAAACAATTATAAAACAAATTACAAATGATTAGTGAAGAAATTATTGAAGAATTATTCGTACGATTTTTTACTGACGTAACTTTATACTGTACTGATATGAGGAGATGCTTTTGGCAGCTTGAGAAAATGTACTGGTATTATTTGGGTTTAACAAAGTCATCCCAGAAACCATCAAAAATCGGTATGAAAACATTTCTTGAAGAAATTAAATCGTATCTTTGTGAAATCCTACCAGATGAAATAAATGTTGATAAAGAGTTTGAAAATTGGATGTTGAGTCGCAAAACTATTCCTTGTGGTAAAGTCATTCTTAAATGTTATTAAAATCACTAACGCTAGAGTTGAAAAGTCGGTAAACTTCTTAGCTGAGTCATGATAATTTCTCAATTTCATTTAAACAATATTCATATCTCATATAACGTCATTGGATAACTCATCATATATTAACAAACAAATTTTTGATATTTTAACTTTTGATATGAATATTTATATGCAGCCAAATGTTGTAAACTAAGTTCAGTATATCAAATGGTTTCCCCTTTTTGATATACCAATAAATTCAGAAAAGCACATTAACTAAAGCACAGATGAAACCTTTAATTGAATGTGTATCAAATCTCAATTTGGAGGTTATACTCCTTACCTCGATGTTATTTTTCTCCAGAATACTTTTGCTTCTGTTTAATTACTATTTGACACCGTAAAGTGTTGAAAGTTCTTGTTTTCAATGTATGAGCATCAACATCAAAATATAAATAATAACGTCAACTAAGAGAAATCAGACTTAAATAAGTGTTTAATTGGTTTTTTCAAGTTCTGAATTTAGATTATATTGGAATACAAAAATATTTAAATATCTACTAGAGTATTGTAATAAATTATTTATTTTCATTAAAATTACATAGTGCTGCTAAACCTTTGTCTGGCATTGTATTTTAAGGAAACTATATTGTGTGTGCAATATATATTTAGTCAAACATATATGTGTATGTATGTATTATATATAATTGTTTGAGTGTCTGTGACCAACTTATTCATTTTTTAAATTTAAATATAGAATGTGTGTATATATTTAAATAAACTATATTGAAAATATTTAAAAATTGATATGAAATAAATTTCATACTAATCAATGTTTCCCTTTAAGATACACACATATTTTGAGCCATAAAATGTAGATTTTTCATAAATTTTTACAAGTATTTTTTGATATATAATTTTGCGAGAACACATATACGCAGATAGTTATTTTTCACTTTAAATAACTTATTAAAATAACTTATCTACTTTCAGCTAATGTGCCTTACTTTTAAAGTTTATCTGAAAAATTAATAAAATTGAACTTTACCTACATAAAAATAACATTAAAGTTATAGCTAAGTAATGTTTTAGCTTAATATTTGTTTTCCCCTGACCTAGCAGACCTTTATCCATCTACTTCAATCTACTCATTTTTAAATTGACTGATCGTTATTAGTTCAGTAGAGAAATGTGAAGCCTGCCCTGTGGATATTTGGCTTGAAAAAAAAGTTGACACCCCCATGAAATTATTCCATTTGAATTATATTTAAATGTTAGTAATTTACTAAGTCATTATTCGTAGGATTTGCAATAAGTTCTATCATTCTTGAATGAAAATTAAGAAAATGATTCTAAATATTAAAATTAATAAGGATGTCAGTAAAATATGATTAACAAAAAAGAAATTTAAATAAATTTGTTACATGTTAAAGGGAAATCTTTGAATAAAACATTGATTAAATTTAATAAATGCTGATTAAACAGAAATTGGTAATATACTTTTTGAACTTTATTTAAATGTTAGTAATTGTTAGTCATTAATCGTAGGATTTTCAATAAATTCTATAATTTTGAATTAAAATTAAGAAATATACTCTTAAAAAATTTAAATTACGTATAAAGTTACCAGTAAAATGTAATTATCAAAAGAAATTTAAATAAATTATTTACATGTTAATGTGAAATCTTTGAATAAATCACTGATTAAATTTAATAAATGTTGAATAAATAGAAATTGTGCAGCAAGTTGTTAAGATACTTATTGAAATATATTTAAATGTTGAATGAATTTCTTTTTTACTTGAATCAATTTCTTCAAATTGAACTCATTACATATTTTCTCAATTTTAATCAGATATCATAACAATTAACATAATTTTGATTGATATATTTTGCTAAACATTTAATCAATTTTTCTAAAGAATCCTAAATATTCGACCGACTATATTATTATCATAAAATTTAATCGATCATTATTCCTTAAATATTTCTAATTTCTTAATTATATTAAATATTTTCCTTCAATTCTTACCCTTTGAATGCTGATATTAAACTGAATAAATTACCTTTAAAAATATCGTAAAAATTATCCAATAATATGTCTTTAAATCTGTCTACCCTCCTTATTTTCATATAATTACCGATTTATATGTTAAATAACCTCTATATTCAGCAAACTCAATCCCTTACTATGATTATCAAACTTGTTTGTAATTGCTTATTTTCTCTAAAATAAAATCTTAACCAATTATTTAACTTTAAATATTTCTATCATCCTTATTTGTTATTTTTCATTAAACATACCAAGTAGATAGTTTGTTAGAAATCAATATTCAACGGAATAAATCCCCTACTATAATCATCTAAATTAATCAATAATATTTATTTAAATATTTGTATCGTATTAATTCTATAAACAATATTCATGATTTTTAAGTAAAATTATCTATATTCCAGATAATATTTACCGTTCAAATACCTCTATTCGACCGACATGATCCCCTACTATAACCATAAAAGTTAAGCAAACATTTTCTCTTATATATTTCTATCCTCTTTATTCATTATTTTTCATTATAACCTCACATTTAGATAATACTTCCCTTTAGAACGCCGATATTCAACTATTAGATTCTCCTTAAAAATATTTACCTTTTCAACGCAGATATATCCATCAATTAAATATTCTTTAAAAAATACAATTTCACCAATTATTTCGCTTTAAATATTTCTACCAAATATATTCATTGTTTCCAGATATATTGTCCATAATTTAATCAAATAAATCAATTAAAATACATTAAAAAATCCATCATTCGGATCATATTTCGCAAATGTAAACCATGTATTCAACCGATTGTATTCCCTTAAAATTATCATGAAAATCTGAATTTTATCAATTTTCTTTAAAGGTATTATAAAACTGATACCTAACATTTTCACTCTAAAATCCTCACAATTTCATTCTGGCAATAAATTCTAAGCAAATAAAATTAATTAAGCAATTAAACTGTTTTTTATCCATCATCATGCTGAACTGGATATGGACAATATTTTGGGCATGAAATATTATCAGGAATTTCATTTTTTTCTTTCAAATTATATTTTAAAATTCTTAATGATGGAAAATCCCTTTTCAAAATCATTTCTTTTTCAGAATCTATTACATAGTAAATTTTATTTCTAGTATTTCCCAAATAATTTTAAATAATTTAAAATACACTGAGAACAAAAGCTTGTATTTTAGACTTTTTAATCGAGGAAATATTTTTTAGGCATTTTAATCAGTAAAATATTTAAGCCAATTTTATTTGAAAATACCCCCTCACTTTTTTTCAAGAAAAAATTCTTAGGCTTTTATATAATGAATTTAAAATTTTTTTTAAATTTTAAAATTGAAACATAAAATTAAATTGAAAAATAGTTCACTTCATTAAAACAAATGATTAAAATGTTTTCATTCATTAAACAAATAATTAAAACAATAATTTTATACCCATTCTAGAAAAAAAATTTTTTACAAGTCAAATTTCCCTGAATAAATTTGTTTTTCTAGTGGGGGTTTCAAATTATTTTTCTAATTATTATTTTTAATAAAGTGAATTATTTTTTCAAATTTTAAAGGGGGTTCTTAACTTTTTTTAGAGACAAGTATCATATGATATTTTTTTGGAAAATTATCTATTACAAATATTTTATTTTTATGCTTTATTGAAAAATGTTCTATAATTGACAATGATTTTTAGTAAATCAATAATGCAATTTCCGTGCATGACTAATAAATTAAGCAGAATTTATTGCGGATTAGCTTTTAAGTAAGAAGCATAGCACGGTATAAAACATATAAAGATCAAACCCGTTTGTTTAATTTTTGTCTTTTCGGCATCATATCTTGTATAAATGTAACCTCATTCTGTAAGGATTTTCATCAAATAATCTATCAAATCTCCGTAAACTATCTCAATATTTGATATTCCTTTAGATTCTCAAACGATACCGGTTGCACACTCCGACGCATGCTACTTAGAACTGCTTGAATTGCCGCATAAATATATGGCGAATTTATTGTTTCAAACATAATTTTAATCATCTCTTTATATTTTACCTTAGGATTCAATGGCGCTTCATTTAACCAAACGGGTTTTTTCTCTAGTGCTGTTTTAAGCTCACTGGAAATTGAATGATGCCAAGTTTTCTCATATCGTCACAATTTTTCCCTACACCGCATTCAATATAGCTGTCTTTTTAACCAATTGCAATCATAGCACTTTGATGGTTGACCAACAGTCGACGGAAACACAGCTCTTAGAACATCATCACACAAATATTCTTCATTTTGCTCATGAAAATAGAAAGTTTTCAATTCTTCCTCCTTAATTACCAATAAACTTCTTCATTTTCGTCTGTAGAAAGCTAATGACAAATTCAAAGACACAAAAATACAGGAATATTATTTCAGGCTATAAATAAAATAAAATAGGGAAAATAATATATTGAGACAATATTAGAAATTTATTTTCGTAAAGTTCACGAGAATATGAATTTGTTATTATAATTCCAAATAAAGCTCCAGGTAAAATACTATTAATATTTTGAAAACGACGGATTTATGAGGAACAGCACAGTTAGAGCATAACTTATAGACACAATATGCCATTTTCTTCGGACACTTTGAGCAAGGTTTACCAGATCCATATGGAACCATTCCAAAAATATTTCCTCTAAACAAACATTAGTTTTGTAAATTGAAATCTTTTAATTAATTCACCGAGACAAGGGTCTTTAATATCTCTGAAGACAGTAGGGCAACTCCATTGAAATAATTCAACCTAAAGGTTACCTACACTGGAATACATTTTATTGGTATAACATAAAAAAGACGCCGACGAAACCTATAAATCTCATTAAACCCAACCTTAAATAAAAATTTAATCTTCTACTTTCACAAAATGAAATGAAATATTACGTCAGATAAAAATATTAAAACAAAGAGCTTCATAATATTGAACTTCTAATTTATCATGGAAAGATTAAGGAATGGACAGCAAGGTACCATCATAAAATAAATTCAAAAAACCAAATGAATACCCCCATTTTAAACTCTAATCGAGGGTAACCCTTCTCATCTTGACGTTTGGCAACTAAACCCACTTTAGATTGAATTTTTATTATCCAGAGGATATATTGTGAAAATCTATTCAAAAGTTACACTTACTTTCACAATTCCATATTTAAGAACATCTTTCTTATAAACATTTACTGCAACAGATACTAGAAGGCTCATTCTAGGAACTGGCATTTTAACTTGTGCTAATAAAAATTTAATCACTATCAATTCTTTTTCCATTAAATATCCCTTCATCGTTTCTGAGTAAGAAGTTTAAAATGCCTTAAGGTTAAAAGAAATGACAATGGTAGCTTGGAAAATAAACCTAGTTATGCTATCATGAGAACCTTAGGAGCTCCTGTGAATTAGAATTGTAGAGTAGCAGCAGAAAAAGCCTTAGCAGACTTAAGAAAGCTAGATATCTTATAAGGCTCTTCATCTCTATGAATTTCATTTTTTAGCTAAAAGAATCATTCACTGAACCACTAAATGAATAACCTTATGAATAACCCTTCAACAACGAAGAATAATTTCTCAGAATTACACTTGATTATCTAATATTTTCCAGGTGAAAATAACACAATATTTAGTGTAATTGAGGGTTTTTGGAACGTAGCAATCTGGTAATTTTATTTCTTAATACCTGGATACGAAATGAATAAAACAGCATATGTATATCAATCATTTATATTTTCAATTTATTTTTCATTTATATTTCAATAATTTATGTGCAAAGAGAAATCTGAGCGCGTCCCGTATAGTACTGATGAGAGCCATTAGCTCGAAATTAGTCTACTATTGGGATTTGCACTGGACATCACGTTTTCTTATTATTCTAATATAGTTTTGTTTTAAAAATCCGTTATTTTTAAGCTTTAAAACATACGTATAAAACTTTTTTCTGCGGAACCCACTTTGAAAACCACTAAAATAGAGATAGAATTAGAATATTTAATAAAACAATTATAGAAAATAAATATAATAAATAAAAAATACTTTGGCCAATAGAGACAGGTTAAAAAAATATTCCATTTTCTAATTTTACTAGAGTTTTTCATGAAACACATATTATCATTGCAGCCAAGTTGCGTTGAACTGGACCATACTATCTATTAAAGAGTCTTAATTATTTTCTATGGCAACAATAAATAAAACAAAAAATACTTGAGTATAATTCATACAATTACCAGTGCATTTGAATGGATACATAAAATTTTTCTCTTCGCTGACCCAAGACTCAAAGGTTTTATGAATATCTTTTACTGTTGATTTAGACATAATGGAAAAATACATATTTATGCCATATTCACTAAATTCACTGTTATTTTTACCAGGAAAATCCAATGAACAATTCCAGCTAATATTTAAAGCTAAGTTGTAAAGGGTTTGATTCCATGTCTACAAAAAACAAATCTAGCCGCACTGTAAAAAATAAATCTAAGTTAGAGACGAAAGCATGTTATGTATCAAAATCCTACAGTGCAATTAAGAGTGTTAATAATTTTAAAAGAACAGAAGTTTATTTTAGTTGTTTTTGCTTTAAATTTACTAAATATATAGAATTTTAAAAATGCTGTAGTGCCTTTAATACATAAATCAATTTAATAATTATATTTCTAATGCATTAGTAAATTTTATTTTAAATCACCACGGACATTTTTAATTTTCTCCACACTTATTTATTTACTCAAAAGAATTTAATCAAGCACTAAAAACAATTCAAGTATTATGTCGAGTTTCGTATCTAATTATGTCAAAAGTACTCTTAGAAGATTGAGATTAATTGATTCTTATATGATGTCTTATTAACTGGAATTGTGAAATTTCTCTACTATCTCATTATCGGAACATATTTAAATTCATTCTTATCTGGATTCATTTCATGTACAAAATCATTTGTTCTAGCATTATGTTTGAGAATACATATCAATTTCAAAAATGAAACTTATTTCAATTAATACTTATCTGGATTCATTTTACGCGTAGCATCATTCGCCCTGGAATCATGCTTGAGAATACAAATCAATCTCTAAAAATGAAACTTGTTTCTATGAATATGTCGTTCAATTATTGTGGAATATATAAATTCATGTTTTTTTATTTGTATTAATTGATTTCCTACAATATCTACTGTAATGTAATTGCATCAGGATAATTGATTTCCACAGTCCTTTGTAAATACGTAAACCTTTATAATTAATGTTTATGATTTCCTGCATGTTTGATTGATTATTTTGATTGTCTGGATCCTCGGATTACATCATTGTTTTTTTATTTATCCCAATGATACATGTGCTGTAAACACACATGTAGTGTATATAGTGTCTCCATTTATAAATTCTTCAAACATATTGTTATTTTAATCTTCTTACATCCCCTTATTCACTTTCATGATCTGTTAAAGCTTTGAACTTTTTCACCAAAGATCGGTTATTTTATTTGAATTTCCTTTATCTTTATTTCAGTGTAGATTAATATTTTTATTTATATAATACAAATTTTCAGAACCTCTCGAAGTAATTATAAAATAAAAAAAGTGTCGAAAATTCATATTTAATAAATGAAAATTTTTATCTACAATTTATTTATGAAAACACTTATATTATTACACAATTTTTGACCAATGTATTTTCAAAATTAACCAATATTTTATAGGCAGCTTGAAGTAAAAGTTCAAGAATCATCTTTTTTTCATTCGAGCATTTTAAAATGTTATTGTTAAAATATATTTTTTTTTATCACATTTATTATCAAAATATGTTCATTTTAAATTATAGAATGCTCTATTTTATATCACAAGAAAAATTAAACAATATAATACGACAAGTCGTTCTTAATTAAAAAGAAAAAAATTGGAAAATGGAATTGTCTTGTCAGGAATAACAAAAAATCCCCAAATAAACTGGAATTTTATCTATTAACTGAAGTCAATTATGGAAAGTTAGCAACAACAGCAAAATTATCAGAATAAGCTATAAAAACGGTGACAAAAATTTTTAGAGAAAAATCATAACCAAATAATTAAAAACACTTTGGAATTGAGTTATAGTTAAAAGTTTCTTATAGTGAATATGGAATTCGTTCAAATAAAATAAATAGTTAATTGGTTGTGAACTCCAGGTTTTTTGAAAATGTGTAATTATTCCAAGTGTTGAGATAAGGTCGTTGTAATAGCAAATTATTTGTATAGTGATCAATTGATAATAAATAGTTTTGATCAATAAAAGTTTATATTGTCAGAAATTCGTTATTGTTGTCTCCCATGATACGCATTGGAGTAAGATCAATAATTGTTAATTTTAAATTTAACTGATACCTCAACGCATTCAGTACATTGTGGTTTTCTTTCATATACGTGCTGTAAGATGAATGTAATATCCAAAAATAAATTTTCAAATACAGCTAAACCTTTGAGTACCTGTTTATAACACTCGCCATTTTAGTGCTACGCAAACTATGTGCCGATATGAAATTTTTAATACGACTTTTTTATATTTGAACCATAAAACAATTTAATAACAATAATAACAATTTTTAATAATAATAACAATTTAATAACATTTAATAAAAATAATTTATTCTCTCGAATTCTACAGCAGTGCGATTAAATTTTTATATTCAATTTTGCCCGAGCTTTTATTTGAGCTCAGACATAGTTTTTCAATCTTTTGTGTGCCCAGAATTAAAATGTTTGCGTAGCACTCAGGGCCTGATTAACATATTCAAGGGCCCTAAGCACTTACCAAGTATGGTGCCCGAACAGTCAAGTACGTGCAAGTCATGCAAAATTAATATTTAGTACAATGTTATATATGTATGCTAAAATCTATATATCACACATCATGTAACTATGACGTAAGTTGTAACACGTATGACTACGATGTAAACATTTTTCGTTAATTAATGACTCATTTATTTAAATGAACATCGCAGTAGTTCATGCAGTAATTTAGTAATTACAAAACATTTTAGTAGCTCGTCGCGGTGCCCTTTCCCATGCGATGGCACAAGCACGTGCTTAGTGTGCTTATTGGTTAATCCCGTACTGGTAGCACTGTTCTATACAAACTCAAATAAATTAGTTAAATTTCAAAAATCCATATTTGACATTTTAATATCAGTAGAAAAACAATTATATTTTGGCAAGTTATTGGTTGGTTACGTAGAGTTGTTGAGGATACCTAAAAATTAATAAGCACAATTAATGTAATTATTGAAGGAAAATGGGTGACAAGAAAGGTGTGTTGTTCCACAATCCTCAGAAATAGAAACAAATGGAAGAAATGAGAAAATATAAAGGAAATAACAAATAATAGAAAAAATCAAACAATAAAATAATAAAACATGTCTAGGTTATTTTAATTAGGAAGTACGAAGCGAATAAAAAAATAATAATAACAAAATGGAAAATGAAGTGTCATATCTCGATAGACTGGTTGAGATAAAAAAATGAATTACCGGAGAAGCCGAGAGATGGCTTCTTGAAAAATGGGATATCTCGACAGCTGTCATAGATATTAGGAGAATTGAAAAGGGCCAAATGAAGTTGGCAGGGAAAGATATTGAAATCGAAATCGAAGTGTATATCACTAAGTGACATTTGGTTAAAGAGTATAAAGAGGAAGTGCAACAGGAATAGAAAAGGGAATTTGAAGTCAAGAAACAGAATCAATTAGAAGTCGAGAAAACAAAAACGCTAAGCAGAAACTAAAAAGAAACGAAAATAATATAGAAATTGTGAAGAGAAGAAAGCAGAAATTTTGAGGAAAGAAAGAAAGTGAAATAAAAGAAATCAACGTTTTTGAATATAAATTCGAGTCAAAGTAAAGCAACTAAATCAAATTTATCGATCTCAGAAACCCGCCAGAGTGGTCAAGTGATTGTAAAATTCAATTGGTACTGAAACGTGCTATTCGTTCCGAACGGTTGTAATAAGCACTCCGTTGTCACTGTAACAGATAATTCTTTGTGTCAGTGTAAAGTAGTGATAAAGTGTGATCAATAAAGTTTTTACTGTCTGGAGTTCGTTATTTCGATAATTAAAGACACGCCTGGAGTCGGATCAATAATAGAAAATATTTAACTTCACCGACAACCCTAACAGAGTCTAGTTTCGAAGCAGTAGAGTCGTTGAAGTTTAATAAAATAACGGTAACTTCAAAGGGAATAGAATATAAGAATAAAAAGATAAACCGATTTCTATTTCGGCTAAAAAATTTAGAATGGCAATTAGTTAAGAAAGCCACTTCACAATATTATTAGGTTGCACTCCAGAAATAAGCCACCAAGACATTAAAAAGGAGAAATTAGATCGAGGGAACATTTTCTTACAAGATGAAAATATATTCAAAACAATAGTTCTTGATTTTCCTTATAATCTATGGGAAAGGAGACGTCTTATTCATCGTGGTAACTGCACTTAGCACAAGAAAGCTAGTAGAATGACGGAGTCTGTGAATATAATAAATAAATAATTTTTGTTTAAATATCTATAAAAAAATATAAAAAATTTTGAATTATTTTTACTATTATTTTTGTATTCATTTTTATAAATAATCTTTATTTTTCAAATTGAGTATAATTTTTGGTTTTGTAAATAAAAAAATCTGAAAACATTGTTTTAGGACACCATTTGGCGCGAGTTATATATTGAGAAATTTAAAAACATATTTGAAAAATTCGATGTAAAATCTAAAAATAAATATGACAAAACTAACCATTTTTGTCATGTTGCTTGACTGAGGCTTCACGTTATTTCTATAATTGTTATGGAGATTTAAAATAAGTTTCCTTTCATTTTTATTAAGTAAAAAATTTCCATTCCGAAAATAAATTGCAAATATCATATTCCATAAAAAACAGTTTACTTTCATTTATTTTATCAATTGAGATTATTTTAATTTCGCTTCCATTTTGCATTTGACATTTTTTACGAATGGCCCATATATTTTATAATTATAATATATAATTACTTCAATTAATTTAAATTATCAATTTTTAATTTTCATTCTTAAATAATAAACTATTATAGACAATTTTGTATTATGCTGACTTTTAATTATTTATATGATAAGGAAAAATAAAGATTTTGTTTTGATGAATATTTTTTTTGTTCTTTGGTATTGATTTTTCTAAATAATTTTGACAATTTTCAACTAATATATTTTGTACTAATATATAATTTTGTGCGTTTAATCGCTTTCACATGGTTTGTATTATTTTAGTTTTAAATTATTACTTTTTTTCAATTTAAAAAACTCGATAAAAACGTACAATATATTGAAATTTTCGGCATGCAATATCATTTAAAAATCTTTCAGGGAAGAAATTATCCGCTAATATTGATGGTGCAGAAAACTTTATAAATAATTTTTCAGAGTTGATTGATGGGTGTGAACTGAGAGATGTATTTAATATTGATGAAGCATCTTTATACTATAGGTTGAAGCCAAAAAGAAGCTTGATGGTATAAATGATACATCAGCAAATTTTAAACAAGAATTTTAAATACAATTGCCCTAACCTGTTAAAAATTGAGGCCAGTTTTAATGTACAAGATCGTAAACCCTAGATACTTCAAAGACTTGAATTTTCAAAACATTGGTGTTACTTATGAAAGATATGGGCATCACTCAAAATTTTAAGATTAATTATTTTCTTTTCCGAGACAATAAAAACAAATGATGCAATTAATAAAATCAATCTTTTGCAAGTTATTTTATGGTTTGAAAGGGCATGTGAAGAATTAACTGAAACACCCATACGCAATTGCTTTACGAAAAGTGGGTTGTTTGTGACTATAAGTAAAAAGGTAGTTTGCAGGTCGGATCTACCTGAATATAATGAATTAAAAGAATTAATCGTATTACATTGCAAATTAAGAAATGCTACTGGTATGGACATATCTGGATGTTAATAATACAAGTTTTTGAAAAACGTCAGAACTTTTTATTTGAAGGTATCGTTGAGGATGTTTTATGGGAAGGTAAAAATCAAGATGAAAATGATTCTGACGAAAATATTAATGAAAAAGAACAATAAAACAATTTATTTTATATTGGAAAAATAATTATGAGATGAGTAAAATCTATCAGAAACTTGAGTCTAGAATTTCTGAAAAAATACCTAAGGAAAAGAAAGATATGTGCCAACTTTCTATTGTTAACTTTATTAATAAATTGTTGGGGTTAACAAAATTCAAGAGTAAAAAGGGAAATCAATAAAACATTGATATTCAAAATAATAATTAAAAAGTGCAAAATCAATTAAAAATTTTAAAATAAATATTTAATGAGGGAAGCGGGTATGGGCGGATACCAAATATAATAAATTCAAATATAATAAGATTAAATCGACTGGGGGTCTCCAGAAGGAAATATTTAATAAACATAGAAATTAATTAAAAATTAATTGGCTAATGAGAAACCCAAGCTAATGGGAAGTCCGAGCCATCATGAAACCCCGAACAATGTGAGAAACCCGGGCCGTCAACAAAGTTATCTAATTACGGAAAACGAAATATAATTATTGTTAATAAATGGAAACCCCAGGAGCCTTGAAGTATCAAATTCAGTTTTAGAAAGAGATGTCAAAAATGACAAAACCAATTTGATTTAAAATTAACCTAATTACGAGATGGGTTTAAAAGGAAAAGGCAAATCAACGAAATTACCAATTAGTCGAAAAGAATATTTTCAGGAGTTCAGCAAAGAAGTTAATAATCTAAGAAGGGATATCAGTCAGCCAAAAAAATTAAAGTCTTGCGCACCAGACAGGATATCTCCTTTTCAAAGACGTATCCCTACGCATTGATTTATTGTGAATTCGTGCAGAGTATTGTGAATTTAATCGATTTTTGTGAAGGTTGTGAATAAAGTTGTGATAAATAGATTGGAAATAAATCTTATTGTGTTGGATTAATTGAATAGATTAAATAAGGATACCTCGGAGTCAGACCTAAGCACCGACTTCCTACAAATACCCAAAAAAATCTTAGTTTAAATATAGTCCTATATATATATATATAATAGAGGTTTCATTGTATATTTATATCAGTGGCGTAGCTAGTGTTTCCTGCAGCCAGGGACAAAACACAAAATCTACGCCCCCTGCATGCAATCTTTACAAAATTCATAAAACATAATACCTTTCATACTCAGTATTTGCATGTATTTTGAGTTTTTGATGCCTACATGTAATGTTTCTGTCTAGCCTTGCACCAAAGGACTGGGTTGTGCTGTATTCTAAAAATTGTAGTGGTTGTCCATTAGCTTACTATAGTAACAATACTTCTTTAATTTTATAGATAATTAGAGAATCATTCAATTTAGATTTTCAAGTAGTTACTATATAGCCTAAATTTTTCATGTTTGCGCTGTCAGAAATGCAAAAGAAACATTACTAAATCTAAAATCAAAACAGAAGATAGTTTCTAGAAATAATTATGGTTAAAAATGAGCAAAAAATATTTTTCTTGCTTTTACTAAAGCAAACTGATTAATTATATAATAAAAATCAAACCGTACAAGAATTTCCATCTCCGTGCTCATTAAGGCTAGATCGCTGAGTCTATCTTGTCCCATTAATGCTCGAAGGTAAGAATAGATTATTTATAATTTACTAAAGGATCTCTCGCACCCGGAAATCGAGACAGCTATGGTAAAAAGAATTTGTAGAGCAACACGAAAATTTGGAAAACATCTTCTCCATAACTAAAAATGAACGACAAGAGTTCTGTAGGAGTTTTTAGTGCAGATTCCTGGCGAGTCACATATTTCATTCAATAACTCAATTTCTTCAACAGTCGAATCATACAAATTTCCAAAGCCAATACAATGCTGACGAAGACTGATCAGATATGTATAATTCAAAGGTTTGTCTACATCAAATGAAAATATGAATTTGAAGTTCAAATCTTTGAGATGAGTAAACCTTGTTGTCATCTTCTGCTGAAGTTGATCTAAGATACTTTTCATAATACGAAAAATTCCTTCTTCTGCTGAAATTCCTGCATCTCTGGCAAGTTCTTCAGATATCCTACTCCATCGCCTGATTCTATTTTCTATAGCCACACCCCATAGCTCACATTTATCTTTGCTTTTAGCACTGAGTCATGACATATCTTTTCAAGGAATCTTCTAATATCCATCTGCAGAGATCTAATATCCAAAGACGCTTTGCGAAAATTCATTGTTGGATCTTGAAATCTTTTCTGAACACGGTCAACATTTTTGAGTATGTCTTGCAAGAAGAAATGAAAACTTAGAAGTTGAAATAAAGAATATTTTGTAGTAGAATTAATGCATCGCTTCTAGTTGTTGGTGTTTTAGTTGTATCATCAGAAATATTTTCTAGTAGACTGACTATATTATCAAGTTCATCATAGATTGTTTTAACAAATTTTGCACTCAATCGTGTTGGTAATACATAGACTCAGTATAATAGTGCTATTATGAAGTCTTGAGTCTAATGTCCACTAGGGTGGTCCTTATTTTTCAACTTTCAAAAAGTGCCTGTCCTACCCTTTTATTTTGTTCCTATATATAAGAAAATAATTTAGGTCAAATATGAGCTCAATTGAACAACATTTAGAGGTAGCTCAATGAAGTCAAAATTTTAGAATAGACCGCCTTATCAAAAATAGTGAAATACATAACCCCCACTACTCCTGAGTTTAAAATTTAGCAATAGATTATCATTTAAATCATCTCTGATTTTGTTACTTACTACTCAGTGTGTGGGAACCAGCCTTTGGTGTTCTTGTTCTACTTCTTCAATATTTTGTGCAACTAACTGTCTGGTGAAGTAATAGTGAATTGTTATTTACGTTTAAGAAAAGCTCTGAATAGTATTTATTACTGTAATTATTTAAAGGTATGTACTGATTATCTGCTAACTTATTGTTTACATTTTTGTGTAGCTTCTGGTTGAAAATATTGTAATAGTTTTTCTGTTACTGCAATAGTGGCAACCTGACTGTAAATTGTAGTTGCAGTTTTACTGGACTTAGTGGATTGCTAGCAGTAATTAATAAATAATTTCTCACTGTAAATCAAATCATGACATACATTGTATTGTACTTCACTTACTTTTAGAATGAACCGTACCAGGTCTAAGACAAAGGTGTATCTGCTGGAGAGTTATACAGAGGTTTTGACTGGTGGGAAGTTGCCTTCATTACGGCAGGTACTCGGTCTTTTCCTTCATGAACACAAAGAGAATGGCAAAACAATACGAGAGGCATCAACGATTGCCATTGAAAGTACTGCTAAGTTTTGGCAAAAGGCAAGAATACCAACAAGGGCAGTTTAGCATTGCCAAGCTAAGCTAGAGAGTGAATTCGATGTATGGCGTCTACTAAAGAAAAATGCATCAAGGAAAGCTGAGACACAAAAGGCTAAGGAAGCGGCATTTTGTTCTAGGCTGGATGATTTATTTGACATCGCCCATGCCGATGCACTCAAGAATATAAAGATAGAAGAAGTCAGAGAATTTCTTATAGCTCAGAGGGAGAAGGGACGGAGAGGAAGTATGCTGGGGCTTGATGTAACTCTTACCAATAAAGAGCAAAGAGCATCTGAAGCTAGGGACAAGCTTGCGGCTAGACGGCATCGAGCAGTGTGTGACCAGCAGCAGTTGGATGCGACGGCTGAACTCAGTGAACTCGACAGTCACAGCAACAGCTCCATATCTGAATCTGACGAATCAGGGGATGAAATGCCGGGTGCTACTGGTGGAGTTCACACGCCTGTTCGATCTCAACGCAAGAGAGGGAGGTTGGAAGTGGTTAGCCCTGGGTTAGCTGCAATGCTGGACAGAACTAAGGTGTCTGACCGTAAGGCTGTGTACCTAGTGGCAGAAACGGCAAAAAGTCTTGCTCAAGATGTGAAAGATCTTGCCTTGAACAGGAGTACAATACGTCGACAGCGACAAGATCATCGGGAGATGATATCAGGCCGTCTAAGAGAGGAGTTACGAGCTGATGTTGACGTCCCACTGGTTGTGCATTGGGACGGCAAAATGCTTCGTGACCTAACGGGCAAGGAGACCATAGATCGACTACCCATCCTCGTCTCTGGAAAAGGTATTTCTCAGTTGTTGGTAGCAGCCAAGCTTCAATCGTCAACTGGAAAAGCTCAAGCTGAAGCCGTGTATGCTGCTCTAAATGAATGGGGGATTGCCGACCATGTGAGGGCCATGTCATTTGACACGACGAGTTCCAACTCTGGTTATCAATCTGTTGTCCCTTGCGTGTCACCATCACATATTTGAACTGGTTATTGGAGCCGTGTTTCAGACATGCATGGGACCATCATCAGCACCGGAAGTCCTAATGTTCAAGCGGTTCCAGTAATGCTGTCAGTTCATCGACCAGGCATCATACTCAACTGGAATGGATGACAAAGATGTTGCAGCTGTCCTGATGGATACACGGAATAAACTACTGGAGTTTGCAGAGAGCCAGCTGCAGATAATGCAGCCAAGGGATGATTATCGGGAATTTCTGGAACTGTCGATAATTTTCCTCGGAGGAGTCCCTGCAAGAGGCATTCGTTTCATCGCTCCAGGTGCCATGCACCATGCTCGATGGATGAGCAAAGTACTGTACAGTTTGAAGGTTTATATGTTTCGATCGCAGTTTGATCTCAGACCAACAGAAGTAAAAGGGCTGCGAGACATCTGCACTTTCTCGGTCAGCCTTTACATGGAAATCTGGTTCACAGCTCCTTGTGCTGCAACAGCACCGCATAATGATCTCACGTTCCTTCAGGCCCTCATTGATTATGAAGTAGTGCACCCAGCCATCTTCAAGGCAGCTTCTGCTAAAATGGCCAAACATCTTTGGTATATCTCGGAGGAACTCGTTGGACTGGTCTGTTTCACAAGGATCTATCAACTGCAACGAAGCGCGAAATCGTCAGTGCTATCAAGGTGATTGACTGATTGCTTGATGTTTACTTGACTTATGTCATTTATTATTAATTTCTTGTTTTTGAGTGTTTGATAGAACTGTTAGCTCTGGTACTAAAACTAATTTGTAATGTTTTACCGTACAGGAAAATGACGGAGCGGACAAACCGCCAAAACGAATCAACATCGACATTCAGTCCGCTCGCGGCAAATCACTTGCTTACATCATGACCAAGCATTCGCATGTTCTGTTCGAACGATTGGAACTTCCAGATTTTTTTTTTGCTGTTGATCCGGAGGAGTGGAATGGCCACAAAGACTACGAGCATGCAGCTGCACTTGTACGCAATCTGAAGGTAGTCAACGATCATGCGGAGCGCGGAGTAGCTTTGGTTCAGGAGTTAAGCGGCATGCTCACAAAAAATGAACAGCAATTCCAGTTCCTGATTCAAGTTGTGCAGGAGAATCGTAGACTGTTTCCTAACTCCCTGAAGCAGACCCTAACTTCAGAGAATTTTGCCACAGATATTCATGAATCGGACGCGAATGTGTAAGACAAGTGACAGTGAGGTGCCCGGTGTTGGCTGCCGAATGCCGATGCGGCATCCTAGTAACAGTGTGATGCTAAAACTTCTCCATTTGTCTTTGGTTTATCTTATATACCAACTCCAATGTCAGTGATATTTGTTGATGGCATTAAAAGCGTGACAATTTGCTTCTTTTATTTTTATATAAGAGGTGCGAAAAACGCACCATTCGTAAAAACTTTGATGCTCTTGAGCTACCTCTAAATGTCAATATTTTCTCCCCAAAATTTTTCTCCGGTGTTTTTTGCCTAAAAGGAACAACTGTGGAGGGTGAGACACTGAAAAACACCAAAAAAATATTTTGACCCTGTATAAGGACCACCCTAATGTTCACGTGCTATAATGTAGATTATATCTATCATCATCACTTATCTCTCCAGCAGCATATCGCTTGATACAATAAATAAACTAAACTTAGTAATAGCAGTTATTTGTAAGTTGATACACTGACTTAAGGACGAACATATGCGATTAAGATACTGTAGAGCAGCAGTTCCCAACCTGTAGGTCGTGTGAGAATTTCCCAAGGGTTGTCTGATACCTTCTCAAAATAATGTTTTACGCTACTAAGTGGTTTCTTACAATCATTTTAAATTTAAGCGATTCTCCGACTCTGATTTTATAGTATATAGTATAAAGTATAAAGAATAAAATAAAATCAGATATTTAGAAGTCAAAGATATAATAGTTAGCTGCAAAAATGCAGTGTCCTTATTAATATTGTTTTTGGGGTCCCCACAACTTGGCAAATGTTATCAAGGAGTCACATCACTAGAACGGTTGTGAACCGCTGCTATAGAGCATAATCGATACAATCTTTTAACTGTACAGCCTGACCTGAGCTGTCCTGTTCTATATTACAGAAATTGCGAGGTAAAGTAAAAATTAAATAGATTTTGGTCACTCATATTGCGATCCTCCAGCCATGCGTCCTGGAGTAACTTTTCCCTCCTAGTAGTAATGAATTATTAAATAAAATTGTCGCAAACAATCGTTCGTTATTATAAGTCTAACTGTACAATAGTAACAAATAAATCTAAAAGATTTACAAGTGATGTTTCAAAACTAAATTTTATAAATTATTTTTCAATTATTGTAAGAAATCAAAAAGTTGTTTCGTCCACAATGCCATGACCACTGTCTCCAGTGTAATAATAATTTGGATAGTATGATTCTTTAGAATATTTTGAGTCTTTCAGATAATCAGGAATATTTTGCATAACCTTGCTGTTTTTACCAACAATTTTCAATTTAATATCCTTGTTGATCTAAAAAATTAAAAAACATTTTAAATTATAATTTTAAAAAATAAGAAATTTTCACACTTCTTTTAAATTTTATAGCTCAACTTTTAATTAAAATAACTAAAAATAATAAAATTTATTATAAAGAATAATTTTTAATTTAATTTGTCTCAATAGATTACGTAAATGGGAAAATAATTATATTGTTTAAAATATTGTTTTAAATCAAAATTTTAAAATAAATTCTAACAAATAGCAATTCGATGAAATCATCCTCATCAGTCTGCCATAATAATCTTTGTTAAATGTTATATATTGTAACAATAATGATGTAAAAATTACGATTTAATGATTTAATTTAAAAATCTCAATAAATTTGTTGCTGATTATATATATATATATATATAGCATCTATAGTATGTGTAAAGAATATGAGTCGAAATTTATATATTTATGTGTATGAACTTTGGATGTTAGAAGAGGAATATAAGCTAATTGTTGGATAGTTTATTATGTAATATGTTTATGAAAAAGTTGAATTGTATTTTGATCTTGCTTATCAAGTTATATTGAACAGTTTTCAAGTTATTGAACATTGTCAACTGAGACAACCCAAAAATTTTTATTACTGTGGTAAAAGACGAAGCTAGATTCAGAACTTTTATTCTACTAAACACAAATATATAAATTCATATAAATTTGTTTAAATGAACTTGCTATAATTGCTAGTTTGAATAACTCTGTTATGTTTAATATTAAAGATTTAAACAAATGAATAATTTTTTAGATAACAATTATAATAATTCATGACAATTAAATATTTAATTTGATTATTTATGATATTTTTATAATATGTAAATTTTCAAAATATCAGAACTGGAAATCGAAGAAATAAATTAATATTTATTAAAATTACTAATAAAACAGAAGGTTTTGTGAATTTTTTAAAAATGTAAAATAATGCAAATCAGAGCCTCCAGATAAAATTATCTCTTTACTATTTACCATAACAGAAGATAAATAAAAAACTTAATTAAAATAAATCAGATTATAAATTTTTAAAAAATGAATAATAATTTGATAGTAAATTGTTATTTTCAGATAATATTGAAATGGTAATTACATTTTGTCAATTTAAAATGAAAATTATGGTAATACAGTTCAAATTGCATATTAACAAGTCGGCAAATGTCAAAATAAACTTGTTATTAGACAAGCTTGCAATTGGATCAAGTTACAGTTTAAGGTTTGTATTTTCAAAGTATCAAATAATTGATTTACAATAATTTTTTTCAACCGTCAATAGCGTTTATGTTTTATGATTTTAACCCAACAAATAGTGGTATAAATAATAAATTATCGAAAAAATTTAAAATTGTGTTAGTGCTTCGTAAGCACTTGATATTAGGCAAATTGCTAATACACAAATTTAACTACATCTTAATTAGACTTTTGTAACATTTCAAATATATTGCAACAAATTAATTTTTGATACACTATTTTAATTAAAAAACAATAACAATTCAACAATAAATATTAAAAAATATTTAACTTATCTGTCATACTTATCTTTGACTTATGATTTGATCCGGTAATTTAATGTGTTCAAAAGCCTATTAAATGAATATCCATAAAATTAGATTATATATATATATATATATATATATATATATATATAGAGAGAGAGAGAGAGAGAGAGAGAGAGAAATATTAAGGTTCCAAGATGTGTCAGATTATACAAGACTATCCAGGATTTCAGTTGTTTGTCTTATTAAATCTTTTAACATTTTCACAGTTTTCAGTTTCCTCTTTTTTTATTAGATAAAGCTTGTGGTTTAAAATCATCTGTAATACAAAAAAAGCAATATATAGGTTGTTAATAAAGTCAGTATGTAATTAAAAAAAAATTGTAAGGATAATAAGGCTTTATTTATCTAGTCATTAAAATTTTAATTAGTATTTGTTTACAATTTAATATATATAATGTGATTGTGACATTTCTGGAAATCAGCTCAAAATTGTTTTAAAAGAACTTCAAAATCATATTCCTTTAATATTAGTAATTATGGCGAACGGGTTGTAAATAAAAACCAGAATCAGTTGGTTTTCTATAAATCAGTCTCAGTGTTTTTCTTGGCTTCGAATTAATAAATCTAAGAATGCCAGAATACGTGAATACAAAGTTTTTATGTAAACTGTTTTAAAATTGCACTACTTGTTTCTAATTTTTAAATATAAGAAAAATATCTTCCACATGCCTTTTATTAACAAAGGGTTTCTAAAATTGGAAGGAAGCAATTTTTTTTTCCAAACTAGCCAACAATATTGATGCCATCTTTGGTGCTAAAGTGGAAAAGCTTTATTTTAAAGTTTTTATAACTATTGGGAAAGGGTGATATGTGAAGCATTGTGGATAAGGTCATTGAATCCAAAAGTTTTTGTGCAAAGTACTATAACTACGAATGTTTTGAAAATTTTTAGTAGCATGATTTTGTAAAACGGTTTTAAATTAATGTTTTTTGCTTTTAAAAAGTTATTAAATTTTAATATTATTTCTATTATAATTAAAATTTATGTGCCTCAATATGACAATTAAACAGTCAAAATATATCGTACAAAGAATGTTTTATTGGTGTTTTCTTTCAATAATAATAATAATAATAAAATTCTTGAATACTTTAAATAAATCTGATTCATAGTCAAATTTAGTTGGAAATATTATAAAAATAATAATTATTATATTCTCCAGTATATTGCGTTATTAACAGCTAATAATAATAATAATAATAATAATAATAATAATAATATTAATATTTATAATAATTGGTTCTAAGTGATTAATAAAAAGAAACTGAAGAGGGTTATTTTATAATTGAAACTTTTTTCAAAAATATAATTATTACTTCGCAACAAGAGCTTATCTTATTTTATTATTCACTTATCTGAATCTGAATCTGAATCTGATTATTATTATTATTATTATTATTATTATTATTATTATTATTATTATTATTATTAGTATAGTAGTAGTAGTAGTAGTAGTTATAGTAATAGTAGTACTTGAAGATCATTATGATCTGGGAATTCTTCACTAATATTTGAATTCAATTTTTGGAAAACGAGTTCATTTGGTGGAGCTCCAGAAGTAAAATTAGATTTCTCAACATATATAAAGTGAGATTCCATTTCCTCGGGTAGCAGCAAATGAGGATCATAGATCCATTGATTCGATTTGGTATTATTTCTAAAGGAATTTGATGATTCGTTTGAACAAAAACTAAAATGAAATGAAGGTCTCGTACGAGCCCAAACAATTGCACCTACTGAACCAACTGTCAGTACAATGCTAACAAGAATGACGACATTTTTGAAAAACGAATTCGAGATATCATTGAGAAGATTGTAATTTGCAGAATAGTTACGTATTGTTAAATAAAAATGACTTTTCGTGCTTCTGACTATAATAGATGAGCTGTCCTTCAATTCTATATTTAACCTATAAAGACCGGCAATTGGACAACTGATAAACTGACCGTCTCTACAGCTCCACGTAGAGTATATCGCTCCGGATGTCTCATTAACCTGAAAGTAACTACTACCATTACAATCATCCATTATACGAAATCTAATTTCTCCATTTTCACCGAAATCAGAATCACGCGCTAATAAATTCAGAATAAAAGAATTAATGGAGGTATTGACATAAATAAGTAATCGAGAGCTCATAATCTCTCCTTCAGGTGGATATTCTAAAATTGGATCATTGTCATTGACATCTATGATGAAAATGGTAATCGTCTCCCATGATGTCAACTTTGGTCGACCATAATCAACCAGCTTTAACCTAAGAAATATCTGTGGAACCTTTTCCCGATCAATTGATGATTTGATGAATATTTTATTGTTATCAAGTTTGAAATAACTATAAAATAATAAGTTTTTATGGAACTCATTTTCTATCGTTACTCTTGCATTTTCTCCATCATCTAAATCAAATACTTCAACGTTTCCAATTAACGTTCCTATCTGTTCGTTTTCTAACACATTCAGTAGTTTTGGAGATTTTAGTTTCGGAGGATTATCATTTATGTCCATGACCGTTATTGATACTTTAACAGACGCCTCTAGGCCCCCTCCATCGGTTGCATAGACAAAAAACTCTAATTTTTCCTTGACCTCCCTATCTAAGCTGTTGTATAAGTAAATATAACCCGTTGAAGTGTTAATTGAAAACGTTTTATTTCCCATATCATTCAACCGATACGTTATTTTCCCAAAATTTCCACTGTCTAGATCTGTCGCTGAACATTGAAAAAGAAACTCGTTGACTTTCGAATCCTCCGATATTTGGTATATGTGCTGAGCACGAGTAAATATGGGGAAGTTATCATTTTCATCAATGATGGCTATAAACAGAGATTTATATGTTGTCATTCGCGGAATCCCCGAATCAAAGCATTTAATATCTATTTGTTGAATATTAGAGTTTTCGTAATCAAAACTTCTTTCCATATAAATAGTTAAAGAGTCTACCTGGGAACTATGCAACCTAAAGTTATTGTTTCTGATTTTGCATTTCACCTCGCTGTGAACCGAATCATCATCATGTACGTAAATACTCATAATCGGAGTAACAATCTGTTTGTTTTCTGGAATGCTAACGTTTTTCAGAATTTCAATTCTTGGTGAATTGTCATTAATGTCAGAGGAATGGATCTCGATCTTACAGCTTCCACTCAACTGTGGACTTCCTTCGTCTATTGCTTCGATTGTAAATTCTTTCAACTGATCTGAATAGATTTCATAATCCAGTTTTTGTAATAATTTTATTTCTCCCGTCAATTTATTCAAAGAAAATTTGTCCTTTATCTCATGAGATGTTAAAGAGCCAAATCGGTAACTGATTTTTCCGTTTTCTCCTTCATCTAAATCCTTTGCTTGGACCTGCAAAATTGGAATTGTGTACGTTGTATTTTCTTTGACAGTTTTTTGATAGAGAAGTTCAGTGAAAATTGGTTTGTTATCGTTAAGATCAATTGTTGTAATAAAAAGACTTATCGTTTCAAATTGGCCACCCTTATCAAAAGCCGTCAATTGTAAATGGAATTTTCTTTCATTTAAATTTTCAAAATTAAGAGCCGATAGAATCAACAATTCTGGGTAGCCCTTTTCCATGGATAATTGAAAGAACCTTTTATGGTTTTCTGATAAAGAATAATTGTAGACTCCATTTATTGAACTGTCCAAATCGTAAGCTGTAGGTAGACTCACTCGGTAATGTTTATGTTCTTCAAGCACATTAATGTTGAACCAGAACAAGTTGAATTTCGGTGGGTTATCGTTTTCATCGAAGATCTCAAAGTTGATTTTGAAAGTTACAGCCGGCTTTGCCGACTGAATATATAGAATCGCATTTGCCTGAAACTTACAAATTTCCTTCAAACAACAACTGAGGGGGCCACAAATTTCCTCCCAGTTGTCCCGATCAATAAACTTTGTTGTGATTATGTCACCAGATTTGAAAATTTTGAAAAAATCATCGAAATTCGTAAATGTCGAAGTTCCAACAATGATGTTGTACCTTTCGTAAAACTGTTGATAATTGAGCATTTTGAAAATGTTGCCAACATTTGTGGATATTGGCACATTCTCATTGAGTTTCACATTAATTGAGCGCTCCTCTGCGATCGCATCGGCCAGTGATATGCAAAAAATAATATGAAAAAGAACCATTTGTATTTCGGATTTGATCTATAAAATGAAATTACAATTTATTAAGTTAATATATTAAATTTAATACAAAAATCAATAATTAACAATAAAATATTTTTTGTTTAAATTGGGCTATAAATTACATTTTTAAAGCAGTAAATATAGAGAAATAGTTTACAATTATTATAGTTTTCTTTTAATAAATTAAATTATTTGTTGAAATAATTTTCAGAAATATGGCTTATTAAGAATAAATTTAGTGCAAAATGAATTTTATATTTTGTCTAATGAAATCAGGATTATCACTGATTAATACAGCGAAATTCCATCTGGGATCTGCGGGTTTGAAAAAATATGATATATATAATATTTTATTCATATAAAGAAATAGAGATCTGTATATTAGAGCACCAGATGACTCAATAAGTATAGAAAAACCAAAAGAGAACCGAATCCTAACGCAATACCGAAACAGCCACCGAAAACTGGTGAAACAATAGGACAATTACCTAAACTAAGACATAAACCAGCATTAGATGACCCGACAAAAGGTATATTGTGCCAGTATCACAAGGAGCAAGATTTAAGAGCTAAACTTAGGCTAGCCAGAGGTTTTCCTAGAAAATCTGGGACATTTGTAAAAAAACCGGGACAAAAGCAAAAATAGTTTTTCTACTAAGAATATTACTTTTTATTATTCATACTTTTCTGAATGATGAACTTTATCAAGGAACTCAATGTCATTCTTGATAAAGCTGTAGAACTGGTTACAATCTAAATCACAGTTGAACTGAATAGTAAGAAGAGAGTTAAGTGTTCAGATTTCCAATCGACTTTTCAGATCATCCCAAATCCAATTCATTAGCGAGAATTCACGCTCAACATTTGTCGATGTTCCAGATATAGTTAAAAGTAAAGGAGTTAAAAGTTTAAACTTATTTAAAGTCAAATTTTTTTATTTAATTAAATGGTTCTTAAATTTTTATGTCATCTAAATATTGTTCAAAGAAAAATTTTAGAATTTTATTGTTAGTAAATTTTTAATTTGAATTAATAAAGGTCCAAGATGGCCTGACTTACTAATTTAAACATAATTGTATTGTAGCAATAATTTATCGTACCTTATTTCTGAAAACCATAAAATTTGGTTTACAGTTTAGATCAAATTAATAATTCCGGGACAATTGCTGAAAATCCGGGACTGTCCAGGCAAATTCCGCGCAGATGGCCAGCCTAGCTAAACTGTTACAGGCGGCTCAACAAAGAGATATGGATGATTCAATATGTATAGAAAAACCAAAAAAGAACCGAATACTAAGCCAACACCGAAAAGGAGACGATGAAAAGCATTATGATAATCCAATAAACCGATAAAAAAATACAAATTTTCAATATACCAAAGAAGAAACGTAGCTAGAGGAGAGAAAGATCACATAGCGCAATAGCTAAATAATTTGACTTACGCATTTACACAGGTACGGAGAAAACATAAATTCACCTAAATAATGAATAAAAAAAGTATAAAAGCAGACAGTAATTAAATAAAATTCAAATTTAAAATTAAATCGATATTATCATGTGACGTAATTAACAGACATTATAAAAATAATTCTGCTCGATAAAAGACCAAAAACACAAATTTTAAATTCTCTTACATTTCAACAAAATTCAAAATATTTGAAAAAACTCAAAATTAAATTTTGATAATTCATATTCATATATAACTAGAAAGAAAGAAATGAATAAAAGAGAAATAAATATAAATTTAAATTTAAAATCTTATTTTATAAATTTTCATTGGCATTTTAACAAAGGTTTTAGTAGTTAATGAAGTAAAATGAATTGTGATATTACCTTAAGTAATATTATATTAAAAATTTTATGTATAATATTGTCATTTTTTAGGATGCGCCAATCTAAAAGTATTTAAATTACATAATTTATATGAATTATTAATTGAAATTTTATTTTTGAAAAATCCGTTATTTGTTTTGAAATTATTTTATAAATAACAATAATAAATATAGCACTTTTATATTTTCTAATTAAGTGAAAATTATTTTTTAATTGAATTCAAATAACTAAATTAATGAGAATTAATTTTATGTAATTTTTACTTGCATTGAAATTTTAATTAGTATTTTCTAATGACTATTATCATTATAATTGGTATTTTCATTCAATTAAAGTATATTTTCAATTCTTTCTCATTTATAAAAACAAATAAAATCTTTTACATCAAAACTCATTTTTAAGTCCAATTATAAAGTTGTTGGGTTATTATTATTGAAAGTCGGTTCCCTCTGACTCCTCGTGTCCTTTTCGAATCAAATAAGCAAACCCAACACAGAATAATTTTATTTGCACTTTATCACAGTTACAACTCAATCCGATTTATTTCAATGTTTTGTAATTACAATTTATGATTTATTTGCACCCTTCAACCACCGAATAAATTTGACTATCTTAAGGTAGGTTATCCAATGGATAATCGCCTTTTCTGATAGATAACGTTTGACTTTACTTGGATTAAAACTCTTTTACTGACCTGAATAGACTACTCGTTTGCTTCCACTACTGGCCATTTCGTGTTTTTCCCTTTTCCTTTTCCTTTTATACTCCTGCTTAGACTGTTTTCCGAGGATTGTCAACAACATTTGCTACATTATTAAATTATTAAAAATAATTACTTCCCACAGACCACCTTAGCCGACATTTGTCAACAAAGTTTGCTACATTACTAAATAACAAATTAGGAAATAATTACCTCTCCATAGATCAGTGGCGCCCATTTAATATTGTTTAGGCCAATGTGCACCTTTTATATTATCCCGTCTACACGCCGGGTTTTCCTCATCTCTCGGGTTTCCCATTGCATCGGGCTTCCCATTTGTAATTAGTTTTTAATTAATTTATTTTTTGTCTTATATTATTTTCTAGGGACCCCTCACTAAATATTTATTATTATTTCTGGACTTGTCTCTCAATTTGGCGTTCAACCATACAAATTTCCTCAATCAATACTACTTTCGAATTTTTGTAAATTTTTTTAATTAATGTTACACTTTTATCATTTTGGTGTTTTATTGATTTTACTCTGCTTTTTTCGTAATACCCCAACAAAGTTTGTTGAATTATTTATTAAAAGGAAAAAATTGTGAAGCATATGATCATTTCATATAATCTATATTTGTTTCAATGACGTGTTACAACATGTATTTTCATGTTAGATTTCCTTTCATTGGCATAACTCCTGCATATCATAGCTGATCATTTATTTTAATTAAAAATAAATTCTATTTTATAAAGTTTTTATTTTTAAAAAAAAATTTCGATTTATTCACCAGTTTAAACAAAACACAAAACACACCGAATTAAATCTCAACTCAAAAAAAAATCAACTTTCTATAATTTTAAATCACACATAATTATAGTTTTGAGCCTATTTATGCACCAACCACTAAACCACAAATCTATCACACAAACACACACACACACAGTCGCAATAACCGAAATTAAAAACTAAGCTTTATAATTAAATTAAACAATCACCCAAAAGAAAAATAGGAATAAAATAGATTTAATAATACTATTACCACATTTTTATTATATCATCTACAGCATGCATCGGCAACGTGGGGCTGACGGTGCATTTTTGGGGTGTTCTATATAATCTGAGAAAATGTTTAGTTTATGTTCATTTATTATTATGTCAGTTTGATTACTTTTGTTTTAATAACTTTTGCTTTTGTTTTTGATTTTGTTTAAGTAATTTGTTTTCTTAAGTTTACTATCTGTTTGCGATACATGCTTATGTGTAGCAGCTAAATTAATAAATTTTTCCGTTACCATGATTATTTTAATTAATTTTAGTTATTTTCATTTCTTATGAGTTCTAGTCCAACATCAACCTCATCTGCTTATGGTTGGGAAGGAATTAAATTCATTTGGAATTTTGAAGTCAAATTCCAATGAAGCCATAACATATATTAGTAACACTCAACAACAAAAGTATATTTTTTATAACTATAAATTAATTATTTAATTCAATAAATTAATTAGTTGATTCATAGAATAAATAAGAAAGAATATCCAAAGATATTTTGAGCATGTAATTGAATTGAAACTGTCAAGTTCAGTCATTCCGAAGCACAAATTATTTCTACAATAACTGTAACCTTCAGGGCATTTAGAACACGGAATTCCAGCATTGAAAGGTGCTACAAATTCTTCATCACTAAAACGTTAGAACTTTTATTATTAATAAATTTTAATATTTTTATTAATAAATATCAGTAAAACAAGAATTTTCTGACTTAATTTAATTTTTTTTGAAATGCTTTCGAATATTATGCTAGTATAGGGTTGCTGTACGTCCCGGTACACCGAGACATGTCCCGGTTTCCAGGTCCGTATCCCGGACCAAGATTTACTTGTCCTGGTCGATTTAAAATTTACGAAGGAATATATTTTTTTAAACATGAAAGTCAAAAATAACGAAATGTTCCCGAGCGAAAATGACAAAATAAAAGTTTAAATCTAAAGATTATTTTTACAAAATTAAATCAAAAACACTATATGCACAATTTACATTCAATTACTTTAATACATACAAAAAAGATTTTTTGAAATAATAGGTTATAATAAAAATTTTAAAGAATTTTGTTTTTTCAATTAAATCTTACCTTGATAAACCTACTGTCATTTTAAAAGATGATATGGCAATTACAATGCATTTTTTATTAGTTGCTATTGGTCTTTTGTACCATTAGCACGTTTCAAAATTTGTCCACATTTTTTCATAACAAAACTTCCATTATGGATAATTCAAGGTTTTATTTTATTTTATTAGTGATAGATATGAAATGTTTTGATGTAATTTTATTGTGAGATATATAAACTTCTTCAGACACATTATTTTTATTATTTTTCTCACATAACCTACCAATCTGTAAAAATATTATCAAATATAAGAAAAAAAGTTTCAGGAATAACTGGTATGGCTCAGTTTTTTTAAAGTCCAATTGGCGCGTTATGCACATCTATTACTTCTTTCCAATACATGCCGCATCAAAAGATATGCATCTATTATTTCATACGTCATCGTGAAATTATATTCTACATATCTGTGGAGGAATGCTGAAATGGAACATATGAGAAGAGATAAAAATAAAATTTCCATGTCTAAATTTTATTGTGTTTTCAGATGCTGGCGTCATAAATCCTTTGCATCTTAGAAAGAGAAAGTCTCCCCAATAGTAGATTTTTACACAACCTTTTAATACAGTAATCTTGTATGTCTACTAGGGGTATGACTATTTCACAACCTCTATTGGCATACGTGGAAAAGATGAGTTTTTGATAGAAAATGCAAAATTTGTGCATATCAAGTGTTTCCTTAAAATACAGGTTCCCAACAAACAAGGTTTCAAAAAGCGTGACAAACTCTCGATTAACCGTATAATATTACAGAAAACACATCAAAATTTTCAAGTGTGGTAATGTACATTGTACACTAGCATTAAAATAGTTACTGAGTTCACGATAAAGAAATGTCATTTTTTAGAATAAATTGCTGGTTGAGTTTTTCTTCCCTTTTTCAATAGCGCAATATATCTTCTAATATTTAATAGTGCATATTTTCAATGACTCGTGATTTGCAATGATTTTTGATACGAAGAGATACGATATATTAAGATTTGATGTTTTACCACTGATGACGAATTCATGGCATGTCGCAATAATAAAGAATTTCTTCTCAATCAAGGTTCCGTTAATAGCATTGAATACTGTTGCACTCTTCCATTTTCTAGCGTTAGAACTGCCAGTCGAATTTCTTTATATTTGGTCATTAAGAATACAACTTGTTTTACTCCATTAATTTTCAAAACCTTCCAGGAACAACCAATTCACGGTGGGATTCACGTGTAGTTTTTGAACTTTTAGCATTTATACTGCTTCCTAAACTGTGTCGCTTCGATACAAAACCATGATCAACGGTGTAGTATTTTAAAAAACTGAGCCATACCAGTTATTCCTGAAACTTTTTTTATGTTTCATAATATTTTTACTCATCTTTTCCACACATGTCAATAGAGGTTGTGAAATAGTCATACCCCTAGTAGACATACAAGATTACTGTATTAAAAGGTTGTGTAAAAATCTACTATTGGGGAGACTTTCTCTTTCTAAGATGCAAAGGATTTATGACGCCAGCATCTGAAAACACAATAAAATTTAGACATGGAAATTTTATTTTTATCTCTTCTCATATGTTCCATTTCAGCATTCCTCCACAGATATGTAGAATATAATTTCACGATGACGTATGAAATAATAGATGCATATCTTTTGATGCGGCATGTATTGGAAAGAAGTAATAGATGTGCATAACGCGCCAATTGGACTTTAAAAAAACTGAGCCATACCAGTTATTCCTGAAACTTTTTTTCTTATATTTGATAATATTTTTACAGATTGGTAGGTTATGTGAGAAAAATAATAAAAATAATGTGTCTGAAGAAGTTTATATATCTCACAATAAAATTACATCAAAACATTTCATATCTATCATTTATGAAATAAAATAAAAACCTTGAATTATCCATAATGGAAGTTTTGTTATGAAAAAATGTGGACAAATTTTGAAACGTGCTAATGGTACAAAAGACCAATAGCAACTAATAAAAAATGCATTGTAATTGCCATATCATCTTTTAAAATGACAGTAGGTAATTGAATGTAAATTGTGTATATAGTGTTTTTGATTTAATTTTGTAAAAATAATCTTTAGATTTAAACTTTTATTTTGTCATTTTAAATTTAATTTTTTTTATTTAAATTTTATTAACGAAATTGAATTAAATTTGTCGTTTTGCAATTACCGTCCCGAGTAATTCATATTTTGTTATGAATGATCAAGACTGATGGTAAACCTTTAGAGGCAATTATGTCGGTGGGAAACCCTATGAACCTGGCGATATATGTTCAAAATGCCAATCCGATCAAACCAGTTTTGATATTTTTTGTACAGATTAATAATAAATAAATTTTCATCCAATTGTTTTTTATTTTATTATTAAAAATAATTACAAAATCTTTGGATTTACAACTTTTAATAATTTGACCATTTAATTTATTCATTTGATCCAGTTTTCTCATTTCTCAATTATAAATTAATTTATTTTTTGTCAATTATTTTACCGATTGTCATGATTTTTGTGAAATGCAAACGAATTATCTTATCAATCTTTATTTAAGTTCCAAAAATTACGCCGTCGATATAAATAGTCAATTATAACAAACATATAATATTGATGAATGATTAATCTGAATTATGCTAATGATATGTTAAGTAAATATTTTATAAATAAAATGTAACACTGATAAATAATTTAATATTAATTTAAGATTTTATTAATTAGAATTATAGTCAGTTGAACCAATAATAATGTCTAACAAATTTAAACTTCTAAAAATATTAAAACAGCATTCTATTAATCCGACTAGTTTACGAGAGCATTAAATATATTTTTTATTAAATAATATATAATTTTAATAATCAGGGAAAAATGCACATTTATATTATAACAAATTTTAACTAAAATATCTTAAATTTATACATTTATTTTATGAAATTCAATTAATTACAAATAATCTTACAGTAAATGTAAAACATTTTCCATGAACAATATTTGGTACGTAGAAGTTAAAGATTTATTTCAAAAACATCTTTGCCATATTTTTCAAGTGGCTTTAGAAAATATTGCCTTGATACTTAAAAGGAAGTTATAGATTATAGAAGTTCATCATTAAGAAATCATTCAAAGAGTTAATTTGATTTGTTCAAGCTATTAGGCTTCAATGAATTTGATTAATAGTCTCTTGATAGCAACCAAGTAACTAAGCAACCAAAATATTTACCAATTTGAAGATTTCAATGTTCGATAAAAGAGTGATCGATAAAAGAATATTTTTATTTGTAATTGAAATTGTATTTCTTTTTATCAAATTTTTAATTGCTTTTATTTAAAGATTTCTTGGTCAGTAAACAATTTTTGATATTGATTTGTTCAGTAACTATTTATTGATAATATATTGTGAGTGTGTGTATAGTGAATAACCAAGTGTTTTAAAGGGAAATGATTGAGAGAAAATTTTATTTTATTTTTAAGTGGGTTAAGTTGATTGAATATCGGTGTTCAAAGGGTAATTATTATTTAAATAGGGAATTTTAATGAATAAGATACTCAATTATTCAATGCCTAGTATGTATATAGTGAGTTGTACAGTACTCAGTTATTTGTATACAGTACCTAGTGATTGTTGCTCAGTTATTAATCAATGAATTGTTCAGTGTGTATAGGTTATCAGTATTCAGATGTTGATACCAAGTAAGTGCACTTTTCTTTGATTGTTGATGAATTTATTATTATTTTTATTATTATTATTATTTTGAAAATTTCATATTAATTTATTTTTTCACATCTTACTTTGAAAAGTTTTTGTCGTTATTAACATGTATAAAAAACTCATTGTAAAAATAATAAAAAAAATGTCATTGTAAAGGGATATATAAAATTTCATTGTAAGATTACATTAAAAATTTTATCATGTAATTTTGTTGACTCGAACTTTAAAAATTCTTACCTTATGTATGTAATTTGCCAACTATAACTGCTTTTAAAATTTTCAGCTTTAAAAATTACCATTATGTAACTTAACTGTTGACCCTCTATTCAATTTAAAAAAATTCTTACCTAACTTACCATACTTTATTGTAGTCACCTTAATTTACTTTATGAACCTTAATTTACTTAAATTTATTCTAATATACTTAAATGTAACCTAATGTACTTTAATTTACCTTAATTTACCTTAATTTACTTTAATATACTCTTATGTACTTTAAATTACTTTAGACCCTTTAATGTACCCTAATATACTTAAATTTTCTTTAGACCCTTTAATTTTCTTTAATTTACCTTAATTTACTTTTAGGTATTTTAACTTATTTTTATCTAGAGCCTAAATTTACCTATGAAAATTGTGTGACTAAATATTACAAGAGTCTATAAAATACCCCTGACAAATTTTTATCGGTAGGCAATTCAAGCCATTTTTATTTTATGCCTATATTTACCTATAGAAAATATTGAGACCAAATATTGCATTGTTTTTTATTAAGAGTTACAAATATCCCTGACTATAGTGCGATCATCGTAGGCGATTTGAGCCAATTTTTATTTTATGCTATTTTATCAAAAAAAATTACTTAGGCTTTTTAATCAAAGAAATATTTTTTAGGCTTTTTAATCGATGAAATATTTCTATGCCTTTTTATTGATAGGTGATTCAAGACAATTTTTATCTTAGACTTTTTTTTGAGAGTCAAAAAATACCCCCTGACTATAGTGTAATTAAAAAAAAATATTTCGTGAATGAAAAATACCCTCTGTGACCATCGTAGGCGTTTTAAGCCAATTTTAATTTTATGCTTTTTTAGCGTTAGGCGATTCAAGGCAATTTTATTTTGGGCTTTTTTATCAAGAGTCAAAAATACCCCGACTATATGTGACCGAAGAAATTTTGTGGATGAAAAGAATTTATTCAAAAAAAACATTTTAAACAATTTTAATTAAAAAAATGCAACAAACATTTATCTAAAAAAAAGATGCTCATACGAAAATTAATTATCTTGATTACATAATTATGTAATCAAGTTAATTAGAGATTATTTATGTAATTAAGTAATTTAATCCGTCGCCGGCGGAATGGAGTAGGGGTACTTGTGTTTCGACGCAGTGTCTCCCTAACTACCTACTGTGTATTCAAAAAATGAAAGATTTCGACCTAAATAGTTCCTGATTTTTAAAACATTTTAAGATTTGTTGAATTTTGTTTTGTGAATGATCATGACCTATTTTAAGTAAAAGTATTTCGTTTTATAAATAAAAGTTGCGGAAATTGGCTAATACTGTTATCTATCTATCTACCTTTCTATCTATATATTTTCTATGTATCTATGTATATTAAAATTTGGAGCTCTTCTAGAACTCCATCTGGGTTGCTGGAAAAAATTCGAAACAAAGGTTTTTAAAAGGTAGATCTGAGTGATCAGAGAATATATCAATGCCTGACTAAATGAAGGAAGAAAAACCTGGGGCAATTTACTAACAGAGATATAATAGACACTAAATGTAATAGTTCAAAAAACAGAAAGGGTAAGTCCAGTAGAAATTATATTCGCACTCAATATATATATGGTTCAATTTGAAAATAGACAGAGAAAATATATGAAAAGAATAGAGGGAAAAACAGTAGAGTTAAACGAAAACAAACATCTGACCAATTTGGAATCGACAGATACAATATTGATCAAACAAGAAATTTTAAAAAAATGATGCAAATGGAAAGCATCTTACACGAAATAAGAAAATACACGAATGCAGTTTTTTACTCAAAGATAGTTAAAATGTGGAGAAGATTAAATATTTTAGGTGAATAATTAAAGAAATCATTTTTTATTTTCAAATGTTTCAAGTTTTAAATTTTACGGTTTTATGAATGATGTGTGATTGAAATTTTATTATCGATATTAAATAATTAGTTTTAATTGTTTTAATAATAAATAATTAAAAAGATTATAATTATATTTTAGAATTATGAGAAATAAATCCTATAGACTCTAATAACTAGTAATTTACTTTATTATTTTATAAAAACTTCATTTAGTTATTACCACTGATTTCTTTTCATTTTCAAATGGCATTATTTTAAAAAAAAATATTTAATTATGAATTAATAAAGATCGATGATTTTTTTTGTATTTCAAAGGCTGCGTGATAATTCTTGAATATCAAAAACCATCGATATCTTTACTGATTTATAGTGAAATATTTTTTAAAAATATTGTCATTATTATTTTCATTATATTTTGTTTAAATGAAAATAAAATATTATCCTTTTATTGTCATAAGAACAGCATATTATGAAAATTTTCGAGGCAATAGAATGTGAAAGTGGATCAAGGTTAAATTTAAAAATTTGACCCTACCTAATTAATAAACTAGCGAAAACTTAAGAATCTTTTTTCCCGATAACTCAGTTACGTTTTGTCTGTAAATTTCACAAAATTCTTTATCAGGTCTGAATTTATTATACGAAAAGCTTTGTTTCTGCCTTTTCAAAACAGCCTTGATTCGAAAGTACAATTTTAATGTATCTGTAAATTGTATAACCCATTATCATGAAGTGCTTTTACAAAAGTTCTTTCAAAAATATCCTCTTAAACTTAATTCAAACTTTCTTTTGATAAATATGTCATCAATATTTATCAAACAATAAGGCAGCCATTACCTTGGGTTATATAAACAGGCTAAGTGAAATTGTAAACGTGTCCCAGGACATCTGTTTTGATTACAGCCAACTTCTTTGGTTTCGCTCCAGATCATCTTATTGACAGCAATAAAATACTAATTTAAGTTGAATAATATATACTCTGGTATAAGGACTACAAGAAGGTTCTGAAGGACACACGTCAGGAAACTTCCATCTCTTGCGTGGTTCAGTCCAATTAAGAATTGCATTATCAACATTTAGTCTGTGATCTCCGAATGAAATATAAGAATTTGCGCTGAGTCCCAGCCATGCGATTTCCTGGGGATTTACTGGGTCACATCTAAAACTGTATTTATCTGCGAGTTGAGCCAAATTTACACTCCACAACTATAAATAAATCAAGAAAATGAAATTGCATCTTAATAATTATTATTATTTCAAAATTGTTATTATTTTAAAAACTGTTGAATAATAATACATAAAGTCCGTATGTCTTAGTTTAAAGAAGTTATATGCAACGACGTCTCAAATGTGGTTCGCTATGGTGATGCAATATGGCCAATATATATTAACTCATGTAGACCAAGGCTTTTTTATAATAAATAAGTAATTAAGAAAAAAAACCCTTCTTGGTGACTTCCCTCTTTAATTCCAGCGCTCCGATACATTAATTAATGGCTACCACTACAAGGTGGTTACCTCGACTTATTTTTCGATGTTCAAAATCTTTAACTTTGGCGTGTTATAAAAGACTAATATCTCTCACATTAGATCGAAATTCGCAACCTGTAACGGAAAATCCGAAACACAGAATTTAGAAATGGAGAGGAAGTTATTCAAGCAATTATTTTACCAACAATTTATCATGAAACTGAATTGTATTGGACCAACATTCAGTTAGGGAATCTGTGTCGAAATGTTTGCAACATAAGGAAAATCCTAGAAAAATTTAAAGGACGCGAAAGTGATGTTTTAAAGAAACACTCATCTTACTTTAAGTCAAAATGTAAATGAGAGCATCGAAATAATCCTTACCATATATATATATATATATATATATATATATATATATATATATATATATAATCTCATTGAACTTTGTTTTATTAAATTGTGCGATAAAAAACATTAACATTACTTTATTCGAATCTCTAAATTATTCATGAATGTTATAAATACAAAGAGTTCAGAAAAAACTGTAACTCTAATAGCCTGCCACTTGAGAAAACTTCTTATCTGTCCTTAGAAAAACCACTTTATTACTAATGTACTAATATTGTTGTTGCATTTGACATATTAGTTTATACTTGCCTGAATAAATGGTAGATGAAATCACATTGGGATGCGGTTTTTAACACCGAGACCTACTGGACTACACTTTGAAAAACCAAGTAAAATAATTGGAATACAAATCCATAACCTTAAATTACATCATTTATTTTTCGTGATGAATTTTGAAAGTTATTGAAACTTGAAAAGGTTGTTTTACATTTGAAAGTTTTCTAGAATTTGCGAGGGCTTTGAGAATTATGATGAAGTAATTTGTTTTAGAATGTAGTTTTGTAATATCAAATTTTATAAAATTAAAAAATTTGCTTCACAATGATTTTAAATTTTAACAAAAAATCTTAAAATTTATTGAAAAATTGCCAAAAACAATGGAAATTATTCCAATAGTTTCAAATTTTCAAAAATATAACAAAATCTTTAATTTTGAAATTAAATCAAAATCTAATCAAAAGGCAGATGATTCCAAAAACAAGATCAAGATCTACGAATTTACATTCAACCTGTGTCATAAGAAGTATGAATAGGTCTATTTCATTTTCTAAAATTTTCACTTTATGCATGAAACTTGTAGCAAGGGCATTTTTTTACAATTTACTAATTATTTTAATGTGAATTGATATTCCTGGGTTCTTTCTGTTCGTCAGAGATTTGACAAAAGATTGATCATGCTCTATAATTTTCGTACTTGAATAAGTTTATGTTATAGAATCATTTTTCCTTAAAAAGCACATGCACCTCTTTCAATATAATGGATCTTCTCGTGTGCCTTTGGCAACATTATTTCCACTTTCAATTTTATGTATATTAGGATGAATTCAAACCCTTGTATAAAGAGCTTTGTCCATCAAACGCATATTTAAATATTATAATACTTCAGTAAGTAGTAGTGAGCTATCGATGACTCATCATTTTCTGCCCCAGTATGTGTATGCAGTGAGCACTAAATAAGATCCTAAAATTTTGTGCCCCAGTGTGTGTGTGCGCACCGGGCATTTAATAGAAACCTTGAAATTTTTTAAAAATACATGTATTTTTCTATAAATTTTATCAAAGTTTTTTATCTAAGTCTAAACCCACCCCTAGCAAAACTATTTATGAATTTTAAAACAAGGAAATTTTATTTCTATCCCTCGTGTATGTGTGTGTTTAAGGGACATTTATTAGCATCTTGAAAATTTTAAACCGATAAATTATTATTATTATTTTTATTATTACTATTATTATAATAACTATTATTATTACTATTATTTTTATAACTATTATTATTATAATTATTGTTATTATTATTATATATTTATTATTATTATTACTATTATTATGACTCATACATTTTTCAAAATAATTTCTAAGTCTAATCCCCCCTAGCAAAACCTTTATGAATTTCAAAACAAGGAAATTTTTTCTATCCCTCGTGTATATATGTGCTGAAGGGACATTTAATAGCATCTTGAAAATTTAAAACGATAAATTATTATTATTATTTTTATTATTATTAATTAATTAATACTAACCCTTAATTAACCCTTAATTACCGCGTGATTTCTTTGTGAATGCATGTTTTATTATCCTACCCAATCTCCAATGTAACTTTTTAAAGAAAAATGGCGAGAAATCACGAAAAAGTAAATTTATTAGTATTATTATGAGTATTATTTTTATTTCACTAAATTATATTCTTTTATGAAATGCTTGCCGATTACTTATTGGAGAAACAAAGAAAGTCAAAGTAAATTTTGGAGAACAAAGTAAATTAGTTTTATTTATAACAAAGTTAATGAAGTATTAGGTGAATCAAAAATAAATAAAGACTTTCGGAAAATGTTTAATGTTGATATTGATGAAAATGGTATAATTATTTATTAATAATTGTTATTAATAAATTTTTAGATAATAATATTAATGAAAAGAAGATGATGCCAATTCATAAGAAGAATATGCTCATTAATGAACCGAAGAATATGCCCGTAGTTATGCCCATGGTTGAAAAGAAAGGCTGTATTTCAAAACATAAACAAAAACTCAAATGTTATAATAATTTATTTTACTAATTTAGTGCTGTTTTATTAAAATGTTTATTAATGTTTTAAATTTTATTAGATTAAATATATTTATAATTTTATATTTATGTTAAGAAATATAATAATAATTGTTAACATTTTTTTAAAGTTGTTAATTTATTTTTAAAAATCACAACCTTATAAATAATTTTTTTTGAAACTAATAGAATACCTAGCATTTACAAAATTAAATTTATTAAACTAATTTCATTACAATACATTGCTTTTAAATATATTTCGTTAATTCATTTTTAAAAGTTTTCATCTGAGTTTGATTAGTTACATATTTAAAAGTTAAATTAAAATAATTTCTTATGGACAATTATATACTTATTAATAAATTATAAGTAACTATACGTATTAATAAAGAAAATATGATTTCTCGTTTAAGATTTTATATAGATAATTCTAATTATTTATATATATATATATATATAAACCATTTTACAATATTCATCATTTTACTATATAATTTATAATAAATTAATTCCTTAAATCATTGGATCGCGACAAAACTTGAATAATAGAAATTAATTAATTTGATAAAAAATAATAAACGAAACAAAAATTAGTTCTCATAAAAACACTAAACTATCTTAATATTGTACATGTAAAATTTAATCAAACAATAATAATAATAATAATAAATTGTAATATTTATATATTTTTTGAGTGAATTCATTTTAATTGATGTTCAAAAATGAAAAAAAAATTATTAAAGTTAAGGCTTTAATCTTTATCAAAACCTCTGTACATCAAAAGTACATGAAGATAAACTGTGCCATGCTGTAATGGAAAAATATTACAATAAAAAATATTATTTATGCCCATTTTGTGAAACTCTATTCAGAAACCCTTATGAGACATTTTATAATGACTATAAAGATTATCTTTCACATTTTAAATCTGACAAAAACGAATGGTTTAGAACATTATTTAAAAGAGGTATTATAGATGCACTATTTAAAAAACTAAATGATAACATCATAGATAAAACTTTTGATGATGTTATCATTAAAGACGACGAAATTGATATAAATGAACTAGATGTGGAAATAACGAATTTATTGGAAGCAATAAAAGCGGTATAAGCGGAAGAAGCGGTGGAAGCTGGAGGAATGGTGGAAGCAGTGGAAGCGGAAGATCTACATGTAAAAGAAATGTGGAAATCGAATTTGAATCCAATTTGAAAAATTGCCACGGTACAATTAAAATGACATTCAAAAACATGAAAGAGATAAATATTCCAGAAACTCTTACAAACAAACTACAGTCTGCAATCATGGAGATGAAAACTGTTAAAGTTCAATTCAGGATAGATTCGGGTTTCGAAAAAGATGAAGAATTAAAATCGTCGAGATTTTCAAATAAAGCCGTTAAGGTAACAGTGAACAATTTTCAAAAATTTTTGCCAGACGGTATTGAACAGCTGCATGAAAAAAATCATATCAGATCAGAACTTGGAAGTGGATGGCAATTGATAAGAATTATTGAAATTAATTTCAAACTTACCAAGATTTCAGAAATTTCCACATTGACGGGAAGTTATATTCTGACCCCGAAAGCATTAGTAAATAAAAATGCCATAATAAATGTAATAAACAATGCTAATTTATGTTTCGTTTACAGCGTGCTCGCTAATTTGAAAAAAGATTTGATCATGGACAATAACACAAATGTTAAAAATTATATACCGTTTTTGACCGAATTGACTTAAATGAATCAGATATGCCGATGAAATTAAAGGATTTTGCAAATTTCGAGAGGCATAACGAGGGTATTGCGATCAATGTCCTCAAATATAACGATAAAAATATGATTGACATCGATTATGTGGATATTATATTGAAACATCCCCATATTGATATAATACATCGGAGTAAGGTAACAGGAATTACACAGATGTACTTATTAATGTTGGAATCAAATAGTGAATATCAAGATTTACAGAGATTATTGAACTGCGGAAAAACTCATAACTGCCCAGTCCGTATCCAATGCAGATGGTGCGAGACATGTTTATATGAATTCAGGACTCATATAGCTTTTGACAAGCATGCAGAATTGTGTAGAAAAAACCAACTAGGCACCACATTATATAAATTGTGGAAGATAAGGAACTAATATTTAATGAATGGTAAAAAATGGTAACTCCTCCATTTGTCATATATGCAGGCTTTGAAGTGGTTTTGCTACTAGATGAAAGAGATAACCAAAAACATTTACAGATTGCTGCCGGGCTTTTACTAGTCAATAAATTTACAGGAGAAAGAAATTCTTTACAATTTATCGGATCAGACTGTGTATACAGATTTCTGGTTGAAGTGGAAAATATTGTAAATCATATTGTCAAAGTTTATTACAAGAATAGAGGACATTTTCAAATGAATTTTTTGACAAATGAGGAAAAATTAGCGTTCAGTTTTGCGGTCGATTGCTATTTATGTAAAGAACCAATGTCATAGAAAGTGAGAGACCATGATCACTTTACAGGGAAATATCTCGCAGCTGCATGTAATTTATGTAATAAACAGCGAAAAATCCCAGAATCATTACCTATTGTATTTCATAATCTGAAAGGTTATAATTTACATCATATATTGAAACATGGCCTTAATCAGTTTCCTCATTGGAGTCACAGCTGCATTTCCACAAGCACTGAGAAATTTTAAGTTTAATAGTATGGCTGGAGAAGTTTACTGTACGATATTTTGACTCTTATGAATTTGTCAATACTTCATTGCAAAATGCAGTTAAACCGCTGACCGAAACCGCTTGACTCGTTTTGTGTTTAATACTGGGACTATTATTAATAACAAAGGGATATTCCCATATGGTTTTGCCACCAGTGAAGAGATTTTGGAAACAACGTATAAGTTGCCGCCTATTTGGGAAGGTGTTACATATGAAGAGTGCGAGTTAGCTCAACAAATTGGGCATGAAAATAGTTGCGAAACATTGATGGATTATTTGAAAATTTATTTAAAATTGGATGTGTTTCTACTTGCCGATTTCTTCCAACAATTTCGAACCATAATGGACTCGAACCACTAAACTTTTTCGGTATTCCCGGGATGAGTTGAGCATCTGCACTCATGAAGTACTCATGGGTACTACACTATATACATTACCAAAAGATAAAGATAAATATTTGGAGTTCAAAAACTGGTCGAAAACTGTAACACCCCCGTTCGTTATCTATGCAGATTTTGAATCTATTTTACCAAAATATTCAGTTTACCACCAAATACATTTACCCATTTCTGCTGGACTCTTATTAATTAACAATTTCACTGGAATGCCAAGTTACCATTATTTCATTGGTCAAAACTGTGTTTATGAATTTTTAACGAAGGTCTCGTATATAGGAACAAACATTGTGATACCATATTATAAAGAAGAGGGGAAAAGCTAATGATACCACTTACTTTTGATGAAGAATATTCATTTGATAATTGTGAATATTATTATTTGTGCAATAAGAACATAGTAAATAAGGTTAGAGACCACGCCCATTTTACAGGAAAATATATTGGTCCTGTATTTAAAAGTTGAAATGTTAATAGGAGCATCAAACAATTGTTACCTGTAGTTTTTCATAATTTACGGGGTATGACTTACATCATATCCTTAAGTATGGAATAAATCAATTTCCCAATTGGAACTTATCATGTATTCCAATTAGTAGTGAAAAGTTCTTATCCCTTATGGTATGTGTTGGTAAGCTTAGAATACGTTTTATCGACTCTTACCAATTTGTTAATGATTCATTAGCTAAGGTGTAAAAACTTTGACGACTTTACCTTTAACAAAATCTGTTTTTACTGGTACCATTGTTAATGAAAAAGGTAGTTTTCCTTACAACTTTGCCACTAGTTTAGAGGTCCTTGAAAATACTTATGAATTGCCTCCGATCTGGGAAAGAGTGAGTGAAGTTGAATATGAGAAAGCTCAATTAATTTGGATTGAAACTAAATTTTTGAATTTACTTGACTATATGACGGTGATAGTAATAATAATAATAATAATAGTAATAAAAGTTATAATAATAGTTATAATAATAATATTAATAATGTTGGGTCAGAACACAAACGGCCTTGAAAATTGTTTAAATGCATCAGTAATACAGCACGAAAACCCAGCACAAAAGATAACTTAAAATACAACATACAACACCAACTAAACATTTTAAAATCTGAGAGAATATAAATAAATATAAAATCAAAAACATAAAAGTAAAATAAAATAAATACAAAATGCATCAAGAACCGCACGAAATTTACATAAAAATAACATAATAACAAGAAAATTTGACCGAAAAACGACAATTTATATAAATGTAAAATTAATGAATTAAATGAGTAAAAATAAAATATTTTTGGCTGAATAAATTTAATTAAAAATTTAAAAATAAATTGCCAATTTAAATTAAGAAAATAAAAAAATTTTAATTTAGATAACACAAATAATTTCAAGGTTGAATTTTGTTTAATCGCAATAAAAATATTGTGATGAAGCGATGAACAATGATGATGCCAATAAACGTCCGATTACTATGTGAAATATGTCATGTCGAATTAACCGTACTATGCTCGAAACTTTTACTCAACTGATATGGTAAAATTTATTTTTTCCTTTTTCGGCATACAGCCAAAACATAAAGCAAGGAAGTAAAATTACACATAACTATCGAACTGTGTAAGTGCGGTGTAAGTCCGCCAACAGTCGTGGCTATGAAGGTTCCGGCGTGAGAACGCAGGAACCCAAACGTTAAATCACTGAACTAAATAGCAAAGGAGAGTAGCTTGAGAGTGGGTCTTTTGGCTCAACTTTCTTGCACTTAATTTCTATAAAACGACAAAAAATCTTTAACAGCAATCGGCTTAAAATCACTAACACTGAGTATTCCAGTGGGCACTCATTAACTATAATATGAAAATAAATAAATCATAAGGACAAAGAGAGGGAAAGGGTAGCAGGGAAAATAGCGAAATCGTTGCAACAGTTAAAATGAATAGCCATCGGAAAAAGATTAATCCAAACGACTAAAATCATGAAAAATAAAGTTTTAAATAATATTTAAGAATTAAATAAATTATGTTCATTTGAGACGGAAAATATGGGCCGAACGCTGAGTAAATTTTCCGAATTAATTAAAATACTTATCGAAAATAGTAAAGGAAAAATAAAATGTTGTTCAATTGTTAGTATAATGTTCTTATAAAACTGTAAAATAAGAGCGGAACGCTGCTCAAATTTTCGAATCAATGAAAATACTTTGTCGAAAACTGTAGAATAAGGATGGAGTATGGCTAAATTTTTATATAAGTAACATATTTTTTATAAAGTTGAGGAAAAAGGACGGATCCCTACAAAAACTTAATAATAATAATAATTATTATAATAATAATAATAATAATAATATAACGGTAATGTTAGTAAAAAGGATAATAATAATAATAACAGTAATAGCAGTGGTAAGGGATTAGAATAATGCATATAATAGTAAAAATGAAAATGCTAGTATAAATAATAGGGAACATAGTAGTTATAATAGGGATAAGAGTAAGAGAGATACTGTGTGGATATTTAACATAGCAATGGGTTTACAGTCCATAGAAAAATCATCAATACGGACAACGATAAGAAGAACTATGGGAATAGACATAAAGATAAAGGATACGAGAGTATAGTTTAACATTTGAAAGAAATAGGAGAATAATGGGACCTAAGAATCGAAATCGAGCACAGGCCTTCTATTGGCAGCTCGTTGGACCCATGGATCGTTCGGTCAATTATAGCATTAGCAATAGCGCTCACTTTTTGCGGACGATCTACCCACTCGAACACAGTTCCAACGTTGCTTAGCAACGGGTGTCGAGTGGTAAGCGAAGATATTTATATGGGGTTGTCTGGGTAACAACCATATAGTTTCAAAATATCAACACCCAGAAACCCACCAATCATAATAGTTATAAAAATAATAGTAATAATTGTCATAATAATAATAATATTAATAATAATAATTTATAGGTTTTTAATTTTCAAGATGCTATTAAATGGTCCTTGAACACACACATACACGAGGGATAGAAAAAAATTTCCTTGTTTTAAAATTCATAAAATGTTTTGGTAGGTGGGAGTTGGACTTGGAAAAAAAAATTTGAAAAAATTTATAGAAAAATATGTATTTTAAAAAAGGTTTCTGTTAAATGTCCCGTGCAAACACAGACACTGGGGCACAACATTTTTTAGATCTTATTTAATGTCCACTGCATACACACACTCTGCGGTAGAAAATGATGAGTCATCGTGAGCTCACTACTACCTACTTACTTCTATTTAAGACTTTATGAATTTGCATAATATTGGAATTATTCAAAACGAGTTTGAGAGACTTCTCCTAAATCAAATGCACTTTTAGGAAAAATAGTCTCTGTCTTTTTTACAATTAAAAAGCTGACTTAAAAAATATCAAATTATTTGCTAAACAAAGAAAATATGTAATTTCCTAACATATATAAATATCCAAAATCTCAATTATTTCAACAGATATTATTGAATTTAAATTTTATTATTTTATAAATAATCAAAGAAAAAAGGCAAGGTTTTAATGATTGAAAAACGCTAACTGTATATTCTATAACATTTCACTATATATTTCGAAGAAGACTGATAAACAGTCGTAATAAGTAGTGATATGTGTCCTACCTGGCGCACTTGTTGGTACTCCCCTTCTATATTACTTATTAGATTTGAAAGATAAATATTATGTATTAAATTTATTGACTTATTTTTTATTATTTTATATATTTTATTAATTATTTTTTTTAATTTATTTTAATCATTTGTTTAATTATTTATTAGTTATTTTAATTTATTTAAATAATTAGTTATTTTTATTATTATTTTATTTTTTATTTAATTATTTTTTATTTATTATATTTATTTTTATTATACTTTATTTATTTTTAAAAAATTTTTTTACACACACTTTATATACCAAATTTTTATTACGAATATAACAATAATTAACACCATAAACAAATATGCATTTATCAAATAAATACAGCAATGATCATTACAAGTTTATCAATGAAAGTTTGATAAATATGATCAATTTGATGAACAGTTTGATGATCAGTTTGATAATTAGTTTGATAACTGATTTGGCTATGCACAGTTCTGTAAATTGATTGATATTCTCTACGAAAATATGGAAAAAAACAAACTGTAACACCTTATTGGATTACATGACGGTTTATTTGAAATTGGATGTTTTCTTGCTTGCCTACATTGCTTCTTTGCCTCTTTGTTTGTTAATGCAACCAATTACAAGGGTTAACATTTATGTATCAATTATCTTAATACATTTACATCACATCGTATTTGAAAAGTCATGAATGGGAAGTCTCATGCACAAATTTAATTGTAATTATTCTATATAATTTTCTGAAAACATATCTTATATAATCCCTAAAATTATCTGTAAAATATATTATTTACTCATTCAACTTTTTTCAATTATTTATATTCCATATTGATAAATATGTTGTTAATTAACACAAAGTTTGGCACTGCTCTTTTCAATTGTTGAAAGCAACATTTAAAACAGCTATAACGAAAATTCATGTTAAACAACATATTGGTCAATAGACAATATAATTTAATTAATTTAAATAATTTTAATTACCACAAAAAAATACATATTTCGTTGACATAAAATTTATTAATAAAAATTATAATTAAAACACTTACTTACCATCATTACCATGTTGCTAGCATTTGGTATAACAAATTGTCGGATATTATTATGAGCATCCAAAAGCTTTCGTTCCTCGGAAGCCATCATTATACCGAAGTCGCCGTTGAACAACAGACATATAATGATAATAAATAGAAATATTTTCATTATATGTAAACAGCTTTCATTTAATTGTAATGATTTCCGATAAGTAAATTTTAATAATTTTTAAAAAAAATAAATAATCTAATTTTCTGTAATAATATAAGTGACTGCCGGAATCTTTTTTAGAGGGCAGTTTAAATAAAAGTTTTGATATTAACTTAGCAGTATCGAATTATTTTCATATCAAACCCGAAACTTTCTTGAACATGTTAGTCAATAAAATTAAACTTTAAGCGTATTTCCGAATAGTTTACCATGCGTGTCCAAACCTTTTGCAATTAGGGTCAAATTACCTATCCATAAATAACATCTAGTGTTTTCATTATAAAAATTAAAAATTTTTGAATCATAACGCATTTATGCTGACTAAATGTAAACATTTTTTAACTCTATTAACTTCACGTTATCGGATCGAGCTGAAATCTGGAAGAGATATTCGTCATCGAGAACAATGCATTCTATCAAAATTTCAGATCGATCGGAGGTATTAACATTTTAGAAAATCTTAAGAAAATTTTATAACTTATTCTAATTGATCCTGGACAATTGAACTAAAGAATATCTGTAAATTGAAAATAAATCATTCTTAAAGAGTCACTATTGGTGATTCCGGACAATCATATTTGAAAACCTTTCTTAAGTAATTTTATCAAAACTAAAGTGACTTTGATAAAACCATCAGATTAACACACAAATAAACTTTTTGCACGGAGGAAACCTATATATGAAACATACTATGAAAGCCGATCACCACCTATTGTTTCGTACATATAAGTTGCTATACATAAAGTCTCAATGAATTCCAGCTTTGATGGCAGAATGTAAGACATAAATCTGAAATTAACAAAAACTGAATTAGCAACAAAGGAAAAGGACAAAAGTAATTACATAACTTTATTAATAAATGCGGGTTTTTGTTGAACATTCCTGACAGAATTTTAAAATATAAAATAAATATTCAACATAAATTTATAAGTATATTTCAAAAAATAAATACAAAGTTTAATCTAACAACCCATGATTATGCCCTCACCTTTAACGGTACACTGATTTCTTTTTTTCTCAATAAACAAGGATCTCCAGTGGGTTGGCTTGTAATTATTGAAAGCTATTTTGAAAGCTTAAACATAATTACATGGAAACAGCAATATTATTATTTACTTCAAAACCTAGCTAACGAAATCCTTTCACCTCTAAGTGACGCAATAGTTTGGCAACCTCACATTCATACTCACTCCATACACCATTCTAAGAGACTCAATTTTACAACATTATTTTGAGTCTCATTCAAATGTGTTTCATCTTTATTTTAAACGTTTATACATAGGTGAACAGAAACCCTCCACCTTCCTAAATAAAGAAATTTCTGATCTAGAAACACTACAGAATACTCTCATTATCAAAAGTTGATCAAATCATTACATTTCGTTCTGCTGTGTTAGAGAAACACTCCATCAGCCACTACAGGATCATCTCCTCACAGTTGTTATTCGGAACACAAACCTCTTTACCATTAGCACTTGCACATTTCCTCACTATCAATTCAGATTCTCAATTCACCACAAGTACGACATACATTCAGTTTGCTACATTCCACGAACTTTTGAAAAAAACCAACTCATGTTTGGATCAGAACCACATTTGATTCTTTTTTAAAACAGAGATAAATAAGCCCACCAGACTTTCTAAGATCATTGATAATCACGCACACATCATCATCGATGGGCAAAATCAAACAATAAGATAGCACGCCTAAAGCCGTGTTAGGTTTAATCGACATTCAAAGTTCACAAGATATCAAAATTCATCATGCTTACCTCAGTTTTGATGATAAAAGTACAAAAGACATTTCAAACGATACTACACCGATCAAAACAATTTCGCAATTCACAATGAAACGAATATTCCAAATGAAATTCCAAACGATACTCAAAATTCAGAAAAAATTTCAATTCAAAGCCAAACCAGACAACAAGCAACAACAAACAAACGTTCGAACCAAACATACCCAATGAAACAAAAGAACCAAATATACAACAATCAAAAAAACCCTCTGTTTTCAAAAACCTTCAACAAGACAGACCTTCATCAAATGCAAGATCGAAGACATCTTTCGCATATTGGGTACGCCAAGGAAGCATCGGACAACAAAAAAACACTATGACACGATTGATCCGCATAATCAAATGACCAGTTACAAACGAAGTCACTTCAAAAAACCTTACCTTTTTTTCTATCTTTCTTTCTTTTTAAAATACTATCGCAAATCATACAAACCTATAAATATATATATTTATGTATATATGTAATATATAAATATAATGTTAATTCGTTCGAAAGAGTGGTCCCCGGATTCTCCGCACGTTTTCCATGGGACTATATGTAACAAACTCTAATTTTTATATTTGCTAAAAGTTGTTTGTTTAAGTAAACCTGGTTATGTGTGAAAACATGTAGAAAAATTAATGAATCAATTAAGAAATTATTTAATCTTGATATTTTGATATTTAATTTAATAGCTATATATAACTATTAAAACATATATGCCATAGCTTTACAATGAATAATCTTAGTAGCAAAGTAAAAGAAGTCAGAGAAATATCTGAAAATTACCAAAAGTGGAAAATGTATACTAATAGAACGAAAGAACCAATAGTGTTTCAAGAAGATTCTAAAATATTTGAAGTAATTTATATCGATATGTGTATTGAAAGAAATATATTTTATGAATTATGAATAAAAAGTAAATCTATAGTACTTAGTAGCAAATTCATCTCAAAATGAATATAATATGATTATTGAGTTAGGAAACAAAAGATTGTTTAAATTAGGTGCTCCTCTTATAACATAATTTGATAGAGGTAAGACATTTGTTTCAAGATGTCTCAAAAGATTATAATATAAAGATATGTTATTCAAAACCAAAACTGCAACAATTGATAAGAAAGAATTACACAAAATATATTAGAAACTGCTTTGAAATTCGAAATATATAGTGAAAATTACTGGCATCTGTCATTAAAATAAAGGGCAGTGAAAAGTTTGGACATCTCAATATCGGCTGATTGGTTAGACTTTCTCTCAATGCATCAAAAGCTTTTTATTGTGCCGTTTCCCATTTGAATTTTTCGAATAAAATTGGCTCAACCCCGAATTATAAACCTAAAAAATATTTCCTCGAACAAAAAGCCTAAGTATTTTTTGATATTTAAAAAACCATAAAAATAAAATTGGCTCAAATCGCCTATCGAGTTAAAAGTCTAAAATGTATTTGCTCGATTAAAAATCCTGAATATTTTTATGTTTATTTTATTTACTTTAATTATTTGTTTTAATCAAGTCAATAATATTATTTATTTATTTTTTAAATTATATTATTATTATTAAATTAATTTTTTTGTTTTAATGAAGTCAATTAAATAATTATTTATTGTTTTATTTTCATTAATTTATTTATTTAATATTATTATTATTATTATTATTTTTTTATTATTATTAACATTTTTTTATTTATTTATTTTTATTTTTAAAATTTAATTGTAAGTCTTAGAATAATTTTTCAATGTACTGGAAATACTTACCTGATCGATCTACAACTTGCTGTGGTTTTCCAAATGGGAATTTCATATCAGGTATAGAATATCTTTCTTTATAATTTATGTTACTCAACATTTTCAAATAATTTCAATTCAAGTAATTCTGAAAATTAAAACAAATATAAACAATTAAATAAATAATTAATAATAAAATGGAATTAAGAAATGATGCAGTATATCAAATAGTTGGACCAAGTGGTTGTGGAAAGACTTTATTTGTATGCAATTTTTTACAATTTATTACAATTTATTACAAAATTCAACAAAACATATTGGCATAGAGGAGCTGAAGAAAAACATGGACTTACTCAAAATCAATTCTGTAAAGTGAAAATGACAATAATTAAAGGATTTGATAAAAAATTGGTCATCTAGATTACATTAAGGCGACGTTATTATTATCGATGAAGGGATTTTAATAATTTATTTACAAAACTTGCTCTACATATTGGAGTTACTGTTATTTTCATTACCCAAAACTTGTTTCATCAAGGTGGCTGTCATAGAACTCGTAATTTAAATGTACAATACTTGGTTATTTTTAAAAACCCTCGAGATGCAACCATTATAGATTTTCTTGCTAGACAAGCTTATCCCAATGCTAAAAAGTTTTAATTGATTCGTTTCAAGATGCAACAAAGGTTCCCAACGGATATTTTTTCTTTGACTTTACACAACAATGTCCTGATGATTTACATATTAGAACTAATAGTTTCAATGAGAAAGGTTTCACGATTTATAAACAAAATTGAAATCTGAAAATAATTACTTGAAATGACGTTTAAAAAAGTGATTGTTCAACGTGAAAAATCAACAAAGAAAAAGGTTACAAAGAAAAATGTAACTAAACGTAAAATAATAAAAACGAGTAAGAAGATTGTTAAAAATAAAAAGTGGATATAAACAAAACCATTAGATGAAAAATGTATTTAATATGAAAGTTGAACGTAGTCTACCATACTTTAATGCCTTCATAAAGGCTCCTAATAATAAAAGACTGAATATTTTACATAATTTTCCTTTATTTGTTATAGATGATCTAGTTGAAGTTATTGTTAATGTAGTTCGTGGTAATGTAAACATTACTAAAGTTAAAAAACTTGTATTACAAAAACATAAAAGATCACTTTTATCTTTAGTAAACACTAAAAATCGTCGTCTGATGCGAAAAATAATATATAAACAAAATGGTGGATTTTTGGGGGCATTAATTCCAATAGTATTATCTGCGATAAGCGCAATTTCATCATTAACTTCTTAATGGCTACCAAGAATTCATTACCGGTTAAACATAATTTAAATTTAAATATTTTGAAAACTTGTTGTTATAATGAAGGAAGCATTAACCAAAAATCGAAACACAGTGAAAAAGCTCGAAAAAGTATGGTCAGACCCAAAAACACACCGCTGGTTTTGGTGGTGTAAGAAAACTGGCAAAGGAAGTAGTTAATACAAAGAAAGAAACTCAGAATTGGTTAACTGGGCAAATATCGTACAGCTTAAATAAACCAATGTTGAAGAAATTGGAACGAGGAAGTATTTCAAATTTCAGAAATTGATACGAATCAGAATCCTGTAATGTAATTTATCAAAGATGAGGAAAACAATCAAGTTAGTGGAAAATTCTACGAACTGGAACTCCAAGTTATAGAAGCCCCTACTGTATTAAGAATTCAAAAGATATTAAAACCAAATGTGTTGGTAAATATAAACAATACTATGTTAAATGGCATGGATATGAAACTCCAACTTGGATATCTGAAAATCAATTAATTAAATAAATATTATGAAAGAAAATCAGTTTTATATGATTTTACTTAGTAATAGTTGTCCTCTTATTTTTCCTAATAATGAAACTAGTAATTTGAATGTCGAATATCAAAATTCTATTTAATTGGATGGTGAGTGGGAAGTTGCTTTGATTGATTTTACTTTTGTGTATAAAAAATTTTCGTTTTATAGTAATTCTTATCCAAGTGTTGGGCCAACACACAAATAGCCTTGAGAATTGTTTAAATGCATCAGTAATGTAGCACAAAAACCCAGCATCAAGATAACCTAAAATACAATATACAACACCAACTAAACACTTTAAAATCTGAGAGAATATAAATAAATATAAAATCAAAAACATAAAAGTAAAATAAAATAAATACAAAATGCATCAAGAACCGCACGAAATCTACATAAAAAATAACATATTAACAAGAAAATTTAACCGTAAAATGACCATTTATATAAAAGTAAAAATTAATGAATTAAATGAATAAAAATAAAATATTTTTAGCTGAAAAAATTTATTTAAAAAAGTTAAAAATAAATTACCAATTTAAATTAAAAAATTAATAAAAATTTAATTTTGATAACACAAATAATTTCAAGGTCAAATTTGTTTAATCGCAATAAAAATAACACGCAAGGTTGAGGTCGAATTGTAGGTATATGTACTGATGTGTTTTCACAAATTTTCAGCCCAAAATTGACAACCAAATTCGAACCAAATTGACAGACGGTGTACAGCCAAATTGACCAGATAAGATCAGATCAAAATTAACAGGCTGTATGCAGAGAGAAAAATTTAATTCTACTGTTAGCTGTAGCTGGTCAGATTGATTTTAAATTACCGTTGTCGATTTGTGGTATAACGTTCCTGTATATTTTTTCAATTGCCTACAATTATGGAATTTTATGATATGAAATGAAGAGTTTAAATGGAGAATCTTTATGGAATTTTATGATATGAATGTAGAATTTATATGAAGAATATACAATTACGCCTCGAAACTTTTATCGAATTTAGATGGTAACATTTAATTTTTAAAAAATTTTTTGTGGCCCACAGCCAAAACAAACTGCAAGTAATTAAAATTAACATAACTATTGACTGTGTAAGTGCGTGTACAATCGCCAACAGTCGTGCTCATGAAGGTTCCGGCGTGAGAACGCAGGAACCCAAACGTCAAATCATGGAATTAAATAGCGAAAGAGAGTAGCTTGAAAGTGGGTCTTTTGGCGAAACTTTTTTGCGCTTAATTTCGATAAAATCGACATAAACATTTTAACAACATTCGGCTCAAAATCACTAACACCGAGTAGTCCAGTGGGCACTCATTAAATATAACATGAATATACATAGATCTTAAGGACAAAGAGAGGGAATGGGTAGCGGAGAAGATCGCAAAATCGTTGCAACAGTTAAAATGAATAGCCGTCGGAAAAAGATTAATCCGAACGACCAAAATCATGAAAAATAATGTTTTTAAATAATATATAAGATTTAAATAAATTATGTCGAATTGAAACGGAAAATATGGGCGGAACGCTGCTCAAATTTTCCGATTCAAGTAAAATACTTATCGAAAATAGTAAAATAAAAGTGAAATGCGGCTCAACTGTTGGTATAACTGTTGGTATTATGAAACTGTAAAATAAGGGCAGAATGCTGCTCAAATTTTCCGAATTAACAAAAATACTTTATCGAAAACCGGAAAATACAGATGGATTACGGCTAGATTTTTTTTTATAAGAAAAATCTCTCTTAAAGCTGAGGACTAAGGACGAATCCCTATATAAAAATTTGTTGATAATATTGATAATAAGTATAATAATTATAATAATAATAATAATAATGATCATGGTACCTATAATAGTAATGATAAAAATTATGATGATAATAGTAGTAATAATAATAAATATAATGGTAATTATAGTAATAAGAATAATAATAAATGTAATAGTAGTAACAATTAATCAGGGTAATACAGATAATGGCAACAATGATAATTCTAGTGATAATGACAGGGAGCATAGTAGTTATAATATGGATAAGAGTAAGAGAGATACTGTGTGGATATTTACCATAGCAATGGGTTTACAGTCCATAGAAAAATCATCAATACGGACAACGATAAGAAGAACTATGGGAATAGACATAAAGATAAAGGATACGAGAGTATAGTTTAACATTTGAAAGAAATAGGAGAATAATGGGACCTAAGAATCGAAATCGAGCACAGGCCTTCTATTGGCAGCTCGTTGGACCCATGGATCGTTCGGTCAATTATAGCATTAGCAATAGCGCTCACTTTTTGCGGACGATCTACCCACTCGAACACAGTTCCAACGTTGCTTAGCAACGGGTGTCGAGTGGTAAGCGAAGATATTTATATGGGGTTGTCTGGGTAACAACCATATAGTTTCAAAATATCAACACCCAGAAACCCAACATAAGTTATGAAACGATGAAGAGTGATACTGAAATAAAATATTTGAAAATAAATAATCAAAACGAAACTTATGAATTAATAAATCCTAAACATATTCCTGACGATGATGTTTTTATTGAAAAATATGAGAAATTGGTTATTGTCTGTTCACATGTTCCATTTAAAGTAAAATTCCCTGACATTCAACATGCATTTAGTTTTGGATTAAAATCTATATCCATCATTAATGAAGATGATCATTGTCGATTAAAATTACCAAAATTTACAAATGATGGTATTATGGAACAATTCGGGATAATTATAAGTTATGAAGAAAAAACAATATTTGAAAAATATTTTGAAGATAATTTACTCATAAACACATTATCTGAATTACAATGACATTTAATGTAACTTATTCCGTCTTCGTTTAAAGAACTAAAAATTGAAAACAATGAATTGGTGAAAATAAAACTTGCAAATAACATTTCAAAAATTATATTTTGACAACAATTTAATCAAAACCTTAGGATTAAATAAACAAACTTTTATTGATAAAGACATCGTTGGTAATAAAGTTCCAAGATTATTATATCATCATTAACAAATGTTCATTTATTCGAATATTATTGAACCAATAACTGTTGGAGATGTTAGAGTTCCTCTATTAAAATCTATTAGGGTTAAAAACTATGAACAATGGGAAATTTTACATTTAGAAATGAAGAATCCAATATACTTACCAATTTCAACTTCAACTATAAACAACGTTGAAATTAATATTCGTGATGATAGTGGAAAATTAATTAAATTTAGTAAAGATACCAAAACACATTTATCAATACATTTTAGAAAAATAAATGAATAAAGAGTTTTATATAAATCTAATTAATTATAATAGTTGTCTTTTTACTCATACAAATAATAAAGCTGATAAATTTATTGTAGAATTTCAAAATCCAATTTACTTGGAAGGTAAATGGCAAGTGGCTCTGACCGATTTCACTTTTGTATACAATAATTTTCCATTTTATAACAACTCAAATATTAAATATAGTAAGAGTACATTACATACAAGTTATGAATATTTTTACTATAACGATGCAAAGAATGAATATACAATTAGTCACGACTTTATATTTTATCTAGTATACATTGTAGGAAATACTTTAAATATTAATTTTAAATATTTTCCATCTAAAATTTCAATTGATAGTATTGCAGAAGCTCAAAAATTATGATTTCATAAAAAAAAGTAAATTTGGTTTAAAACTTGAATCAAATTAAAATTCCTTCAAATAATCGTAAAATAAAGTTTGATACAATTCGATTAACTATAAATTATTTTTATGATGTCGAGTATACAGATAAATTTGAAGACAATTTAATCATTACTAATTTATCACAAATAAATGATCAATTAATGATATTTTATCCGCATCCATTTAAATCTTGCGAAATTAAACAAGGAAGATTAGTCAAAATTGAATTGGAAGATGATGTCAGTAAAGTTAAATTTAGTAAATTCTTAGCTCAAAGTTTGGAATTAAGTGAAGAATCATATTCAGAAAAAGTTATTGTTGGATTACGTTTACCAGAAATTTTGCAAAGTAATCAATAATTGATGATCTATACAATTATCATTGAACCTATTCATAATGGTGATGTTTTAGTACCTCTATTGAAATGTAGCAAAAATAAAAAAGTAAAATGTAAGTACTATTAAATTTTAACTATCATATCATAATTATAAAATGATAATTATTATATTTGAATTACATTTAATATTAACACTTTATTAATTTAAACACAATAACTTCAAAATAATATGATAAAAAAAATAAATAAAAATAAAAAACTAGGACGAATAAAGTTAAAATAATTTTATATAAATACATTTGGCTTCAATAATTTTCAAAATTGGTCGAATAGTCTGGTTTCCTTCATTATATCCTTGAATTCTTATTTTAATCATAAAATGTTAATTTTCTTTTTTATTGTCATAATTACATTCTTTTTCACAATTCATAAAAGTGAATTGTTCGTTAAAACTAATATCTTTGTTGATTGCTAGTAATAACTCTGTTATATTTTTTCAATCAATTTCTCCAATTTCACCAACTTTCATATTATATAGGCTTTGTTTCAATGTTGTTGGTTCCTATTAAAATTTATTAATAATATTAATTTTAATAAAAATACTTACTCTAAATGAATAGATAATTGGAAATTTTAAATATTTTATTGAATATTATAAAAACATTACTGGCGAATTTAGTCTCAAACTGATAGCATTTACGGAATTTTCCTCAAGAATTAACTTGACAGCTTCTTTTCTAACCGATGTTTCTATAAAAACCATTAATGAATAATTACATAATATGATATTACGTAATGTATAATTACCAAACATAGGCGATTTAAGCCATTTTTTTTATTTTTTAGTCTTTTTTAATTGAGAAAAAATACTTAGACTTTTTAATCGTGAATTAAAATATTTTTTAAATTTTAAAATTTAAACAAAAAATTAAATTAAATAAAAATTCATTCATTAAAACAAATAATTAAAAAAATAATTAAAAAAATTTAATCCCCCCTCTCCCCAAAAAATATTTTTTTTAAAGGGCGGGGTTCTTGGTTTTTTTTCAAGCCAAATATCCACGGGGCATAGTCCTCATATTACACTACTTACATCCAATAATCATTTTCCACGAGCAACCAGAAATTGTATAGATTCGATGTGGTGACAAAATTTGAGAAAGTATTACTTTAATTGTTACTGCCATGGCCATTCTATTACGTAATATTTCTTTATTTAGTTTACAATCATTTAAAATCATCTCTCAATACATGTTCTCCATAACGTTTTTGTCATAATGATAAAATAATCGATTTTATTATTGAAATAATGAGTTAGTTTAATATCATTTTTATGCAAACTTTTTGCATCATCAATGAATTTTTTGGAAACATAGATTCCTTTGTGTTGGGCCAGAACACAAACGGCCTTCAAAATGTTTAAATGAATCGGTAACACACATGCAAATATAACATGCAGATTTAAATTTAAACCTATTAAAACACCAATTAACCCTATCAAAATGCGAGAAAGACAACAATTAAATATAAAATTACAAACACAAAAATAAATTTGACAATTTATTAAAAAATGCGAAATTTTATGAAAATGAAATAAAAATGAAATAATTCGAATTAGAAATAATTCAATTAAAAAATCTAAATAAAAAATTGTCAAATAAAATCTCAAAATAATAAAATTAAAGATTAGAATATACCAGAAAATTCCAAGGTCAAAATTTGTTTTATTAAATCAAAAAGAACAGGCGCGGTTAGGGTCGTACAATAGGTATATATACCGATTCATTTTTACACAATTTTAATCAGTTTTTTAAACTTGAATCAATTTTTCAAAACTAAAAATCGTTTTACTCGATGTAAGTCTGAGTTTTATTTTGAAACTCTCTCTCCACGTCGCATCCTCGCAACCTCAATGGAGCTCTGCTTGGATGTTGGCGTGGGGAGAGTGATGTTTTTATGATATTTTTGTTTATGATTGGATTGGGTAACTTATATGTTATTTTAATAAAATATTTATAATGCATAACTTTGTTTTATATTGTCGAAATTTTTCCGGCCCACAGCCAAAGACACACTACAAGTTATTAAAATCTAACATACTATTCGAATTCGTGTAAGTGCGTGGAATATCGCCAATGATTCGTGCCCGTGAAAGCCCGGCGTGCGGAACGCAGGAGCTGGAACGTCAATATTATTCCGTATAAGGGAAGAAAGGGATAAGGAAGTGGTCTTTTGGCTGTCTCCTTGTCTCTTAATTTCCATAAATTCGACCTAAACTATATTTACATACGGCTAAAAATTATCACACGAGCAGTCCAGTGGGCACTCATTAACTATAATATGAACACAGTGCGCATAAGGTCAACCAAGGGAAAGGTAACGGGGAATTACAAAATGAAATCGTTGTTATGGATTAAAATCAACTATAGATCCAAACTATTACTATGAATTTAGTATAACCATAATTTTCAAGCTATTAATATGAAGTTGAGGTAATCATAATTGTTGAGCGGCTGCCATGAACTTATGATAATTAATAAATTTAAGTTAGGGTCACGGTTTTAAATAAATTATAGTAGTCGTTATAAGCTCAAAGGGTATATTCTTAAGTAAAATGAAATATAATTTTAAGTTGTCGTTTCGTACTAACATCAATAAAATAACCGTTAGGAACCTTTTATATTGTAAACTTTTAATTCGTTATAGGTAGTCAAAACTGCTCAAATAAATGTAAAATTCCCGTAACAATTATAAATCACTGATGTCATTGCCACTTAATCGAATGAAGGTTGCGGCGATTAATTTATCAATTTAATGTCCTAGTAAGTTTCGACAAAATTATTTGGAAAACGGTAAAATAGCGTAGCTACTGTAACCACAAAAGCGAATATGTTAACTCAATAAAATCCGAACTAGGAAAACATAAAATCGGAATAAAAATGAGATAAAAGGTTTCCCCAGTATGACCGGACTAAAAGACTACCTTTAAAATAAATGGAATTTTTTTTTTGAAATTAACAGTTGATAAAAATTAAAAGGAAACGAGAACAAAAATTTATTCCGACATTAAATAAATCGCCAACCGACGGATTAAGGCAAGAGAAATTAAGTCTTGAGCAGCCAAGAGTAAGTTAAACGTTGAGATGCTCGGATTAAATAAAATTGGGTTCCAAAAATTTCTATATTAAATGTAATTGCCCACCGAATTAAAACCACAAAAATATAAATACCCTACGAAAATATTAAAATCGAGGATTAGTAGGAGAATAATATTAATGCAATATACTCCTGGAGCGAAAACTAATTGCCAAAGAAATTCTTCACCCTTCCCCAAACAAAATAAAGTAATAAAACATATATCATGTAAAAGAAAATAAAGTCAATATTTTACCCATCATATGTACAATTAGTCAAACGATATAACAACAGAGTATCTCCAATAGGTGAATCAAATTCCAACACATTTCTTTCGAGCGAGAAAATATCTCGCGGATCATCATCGTTTCGATTTGAGATTGGAATGATTTGTAGGCTCATTTGACAAGGAGTTCGAAGTTACCAAATTCTCCGATCCGAATAATCACGCCTCCGAACGCACTTCACTACCATATTTTGATAAGTTAGCCATCAACGTGACAACTAGAAATATATAATTTTATATCTACGTCTAACAAATAATGTACCTCGAAAATAAATGACATGGGAAAAGAAGGACTGCCATCAATAATCCATGAAATGAATAGGATTACTAAATTTTGTATCCATCCGATATATAACATCAACAAAATCGACGAATTTCCAAAAATATAATATGGAGCGTGACATTTCGCGAGAATGTCACGATCTATGAATCTCGAATAGACACGCACACCCGTTTTTTTCTTTTCCTATCTATGCCCCAAGCTATATAAGAGATTTGATCGGCCGAAACTGATAGAAAACATTTGGAAAAAGTCAAAATGTATGAACAATTTGATCCTACTGACGAAAGTACGACGACCAGAATACCCGAGGAGGATAGGGGTATGAATATGGGGTCTCACAATTTGGGTAAGTTTTGTTTCCTTTTGAATTAATTTGCTTTATTCTTTGTTTTAATTATTAGATGATAATTAAATTTGGATTTTTAAATTTGTTTAATAAGTAGTTTTATTGACTATTAATAATTTCTTAGCATAGTATTAATTACCCTTTGATAACCATTTAGAGATCGTATAAAGAAGGACCTAAATATCTTCCCAAAAATTCGTACAAAGAACCCCAAATTAGTTGGCCATTGGATATTGTTTTCGACTTTGAAATCATTTACAACTTTAAATGTTATTCTTTAAACTCGCTTATTTATGGAGAAGTAATTTTGTGTCAATTAATAATATTTTTACACTGATACTTCAATAACTACTATTATTTTGAAATCTTTGTTTCATTTGAAATATAATTATTCGATATTTTGCTTACATGAATAATCATATATCGCAATTAAAATTGTTTTCCATTAAATTTTTAACTGGAAAAAAGACATGTTTTTTTGTTTGGAAAATAACCACGAAAGATTCCAATCAACTTTTAAATTTATTATTTAGGTGATCCGATTTAGACAATAAGAAAATAATTTTTTGTTTAATTAAATGAATTCAACAGTGAATAAATATGGAAGTGAGAAAGGGTTACTAATTAGAACTTTAGGATAGTTATTATTGGGTAAATTAAATCAGAATTTTGAGCAACTTTCCAATAGTCAACAAGAGTGGACCACATGTCTGTGGCCATCGCTTGGAAAATAAAAAATTATTTTGAGAGGAACCAAAAGACGACCAACTTATCTAAAATAATGAAAGGGTTATCAAAATAATAACGCTTAAAGCAATTAGGAAGACATAGAATAGGATGTCGGTATAATTGACGTAAGGCGAGGAACATGATATTTACTGCACAGAAAATTTAAACGAGCTAACTTAATCAAACTAATTTAGATGAATCAAGCGCCATCATCCGTGTCCCCACGCAAGTTGCCGATCAGTGGCGGCAAGCCTGGCGACGAGTCTGGCTAGAAAAGTACAGCGAGGTGCCCCAACCGAGAGAGCCCCGATGGGACGCCTTACAATCGGTGGAAGATAATGGGAGACCGTTTGCGTTGAATAGACGAAAAGGTGATCAGAGTCCGGCCCAAGAAATTCATGACCAAGCCCGATCTCTCCTTGCACGCCTCGAGGACCACCAGCGACAGGTCGACTTCCATGTGATCAGGGCCAGGCAATATCTGGCGAATGTGGAAGACGATATCGCGGCCGGTAGGATCGCGGACACTTACAATTATATGCCGCCACCCAGCCCCAACCGCACGAGGAACACGAAGCGACCGGCATTCGTATATCGGGAGCGATTTGATGCTCAGCGGACCTCAGAAGAACATTAATGATCTCATTACGTTGAGTACACTCAAACCGCGTTTTAAATAAATGATTTACTGTCATCAAAAATTGTTTTTCCTTTTATAAATTTTTCATTGTCCTACAATATTAACGTTTGTTTGAGAAATTAAATAATTTAAGACTTGTAGTCCAGGATTAATTTTCGTTGTTGCAGAGATAGAATCCCTGAAAATACTACAGAAAGAGTTAGAACACGAACAGATCATCCAGCTATCAATGAAAGTTCAACAAACAAAGGCCGCCTGGATGGAGCCCAGGAAAGCAAGGGTGCTTTATCAAAGGCTTACAACAGCCCAAAAGGGATGGGCGGACGAGAAACAGTTGAACGAAAGCCTAAGGACACAGATAAGAGGGCTGGAAGTCGCATTGTCGGCCTGCCAAGAAGGGGCAGCAGTAACATATCCGCTTGTCTTTGCCCCTGCCCAACTGGTCTACCGAGAGACAACGGCCACTGATCCAAAGGCCACACCAAAGACTAGCGGGTATCGACCCGGGCGTAAGGAACGAGCTAAACGCCGAGCCGCTGGATTACTATACAGTACATAATCAACTTATCAAAACGTGTTGTTTATTTTATAGAATATATATTTAGTGTTCCTTAAATGTTATTTAATAAATGCGATAAATATTGACTCATAAAGGTAATAGGAGGGCATTGACGTGTGGAGATGAGAAGATTATAAGAATTCTCGGATAGAAAAGACGGAATTAACAAACTAGTAACAATAAAAGGGGACTTAAGAATCAAAAGCGAGCATAGGTCTTCTATCGACAGCTCGTTGGACTCAGAGATCGTTCGGTCAATTACAGCATTAGTAATAGTGCTCACTTTTTGCGGACGATCTACCCCTTCAAACACAGTTCCAACGTTGCTTAGAAACGGGTGCCGAGTGGTAAGCAAAGAAATATTTATATGGCATTACCGGGGTAACCACAGCATAATTTAAACAAACATCAACCCAGTAACCCACCATTTGTAATTTCTTGTAAACACCATATGCCCACATTTATTGGACCTATCCTTTTTCATAAATCGCATACCGTTCTTTGGTAACGTCGACATCAAGACTGCAGTAGTTTGTCTTGTCCAGACAGGAGATATTTAAATAGTATTATTTGTTCTATAATTCGTATGAAAACTGTCTGGTCGTTCTCTGAACTGTTTTCCAACTAATTCATTAAAATTCATCATCTTTAAAAGTACTAAATTGCATAAATTCAATTTGACTTAATATACTAGAATCGATTCTCCCGTTTGACAACTTGTCTGTTTCATGTTACAAAACGGATGCGTCTGTAATTTTCCTGTATCGTCATCAAAAAATCCTTCAAATTTTCTTAATTCTGTTACGTACTCCTCCATTACTATGCCCTTTTCAACTATTTGACCGTACATTTTATGCGCTTCACTTTCGCAATTGCAATTAGCTTTCATTATCCCTTTTACTACTATAGTTTCTCTAATTCTGTGATTCAATTTGGCTTTCAATTTAATTTCTGAGCTAATTTTTAATTCTTTAGTTTGAAATGCAAATAAACAATTTTCTGGAGTCACCTAGACCGTCCTGGGGATGGTATGAATTTTTATTAATTTTATGCATTTTTTTTAAATGCTCCATTTTCCGCAATAAAATACAAAAGTTGTTCTTTTTACGATACACTCTCTAACTGTCGATCTCCTCAAATCTAACTCTTGATATACATGATATTTTACATCATTTTCAATTTTTAGCTCCATGGGGTACGCATAAAATGGGGTATGGTGCATAATATTATTATCATAAAAATTGCCCAATGAAATATCATAGTTTTTCTCATTTCTAACCCTAGAAGACTACGAAATTAATCACATTCGGGAAAAATCAGTTCCCTTCGTAATTAAATTTATTCAATTTCGAGAATTTCCCCTTAATTTAATTTATTTGTTTTCGTCATTTTAATTAATTAATTTGTATTTTTTAAATAACTTTTTCTAGGGGTCCCAAATTAATTTTATATCATTTTTTCGTACTCATCTCGTCAATTGGCATCAGCACATACCCATTTCCCCCGGAAAATATTGATTTTAATTTTTTGATTATTTTTAATTAATTATTTTATTTTCCAAATTCTTTTATTTATTATAATAATTTTGAAAATCACCTAACCTCAACAGTATATAATCTAGATAATATTGCTTGAAAAATTGATCTACTATGAACTTTTATTATTATTAATAAAAATTATTTTGCTATATTATCATTCTTATTGAAAATACGGGCGGTTATTTTTTCCTGACGAACAATAATTTACAACTCAATTAAAATTAGAAGATCAATGTAACAAAATGACTGCAATGAAAATGTTAGGGTTAAAATACAAATGATAGAATTTTATTAAATTGGTCACATCAAAAAATAGATGTGGCAGGAATAGATTATGGAGAAATATTACACAAAAGTGTTTAATTAAGTGTGAGACGAAAAAATATTAATTTAGAAAACCAACAAATTATGTGAATGGTAAGAAAAATTTAAATTCACATAACGCAACATAAGACAAGAAATGCTCAATAATTGGCTTAAGCATTAAATCGCTAATTATTAAAGTAATTAAAGAAATCCTTAGTTTGGTAAACAACAGGAAAATTAAAAAACGAAACATTTGGTGATTTTATCGTGACATAATTAATGCGTAGATTATTGTTTGCATTATTTGATAGAGTATTTTAGATTGCTATAAATATAGTAATTCAATATCAATGTTACAAATCATAATTAATGTAAATAAATCTTAATAAATACAACAACTATCCAATTTGAACATAAATTAAGATGGTAAAATTAACATTGACAAACAAAATTTTATTATTATTTGAATTAAAATCAATAGTAAAAAAATTATATATAAATCTATAGAAACTATCTGTGGATTTTGAATTTGAATATGAAACTTTACAATTTATGTGTATTTTTTATGATTCAATTCCAGATGAGAAAATCGCAATTATCAGACGATGAAATTACGAAGATGATCCAATACCACAATGACAATAGAAGCACGGTTAAGCCTCCAGCAACCAACATGCGCGAATTTGTGAGTCGCCTTAGTAAACTTTATCTATTTATGAATTGTAGTGCAAATGCTTTCAGAAGATTTAGGTTAAACGACCAATCTTTGTAATAGTTTTAAGTAGTAGCAATGTGTATCATGGTAAACTCAAGGCTTAAATTAGATTACGACTCCTAAAAAAGTATTATTAACTACATAGCAGAAAAGGTGTTATATGTGCGTGGACCGCTATCTGTACCAAATGTCAATATGATGTCAATAACACGTGTGATCACCTTTGCTAATTTGGTAGTTTTATCACAAGTTATATTCATAGCGACAGAAATATTTATAATTATTAAAATAACGTGCCAATTCGGTGCAAGTTGCTTTGGACTGATTTTCCATGCGCATATATTTTTGTTTTGAAAGAAAACCATTTATTTAAGTTATTAAAAATTATTAAAAACATCAATTAATTTGCTACTTATCATAGTTTTAGCCGGAAATACGCGAAATTAACCAATATTTTAGTGAGAGATACCAAACAAAAAAGTACCAAAAGATATTTTGTTTTGGTTTTTTTTCGAAAGATTATAATTCTAGAATTAAAGTAATGGGTGAAGTGCCCCACGTTATATGTAATTATATGAAATTATATTTTATTGAATTTTATTTAAAATGCGTTTATTATATCTTTATTTATTATATGTTTGATTAGATTAGTGTGACAGGAATGTTGAATATTGTCATCATAAAAGGGCATGTTTACATTGTTGGTGTTAAATGCAAATTCGATTTCTTCGAGTAGTGCCTAAATTTAGGTGCAGAAAGCATGGACAATCTCCTCTTGATTATCAGGAGTCTTGTTTCGATGACACGTGGTTCAGTGGAAATCGTTGGTCCCAGAAAAAAATTATTGTGGTCGCGTATGTTTTCGGTTAACAATATTAAATATGATATAATCCGAGAAACCTCTTTTGTGGATAATATTGCCACATCACAATTATTTTATAATAAATGCATTGAAAATAAAGCTCAATAAAATATAATTTTATAATTACATATAATGTGTGGGACTATACTCAACTACATCCAAAGTAACATTTAAGAACTTGATATGAAATCAAAATACAAGCCTTTTTTATTCATTAAACTGGTTTGCAATGCAAATTTTGCATTGAATAATAGCGCCCATAATACAAACGAATATACAACTCTTATCATATTATTTTTTAAAATAATGAATTTTCAAATATAATTTTTCAATATAAATTTCTTATAATTCGTGAATATATAAAACATCGATATCTGTCAAATATTTTTTTTAAAACAATGTCATTTGAAAATGAAAAGCAATTTGTGATGAAAAAAGAAACTTTGAGAGAAAAAAAGGCGAATATGTATGAAATAAAATTTTAAGATTTTTAATGATTTTTAATTTTAGTATTTTCCTTATTTTCTGGACAATTTATGTAGCAGTAAAATTGATTTCTGCAGTTTTATTCACATTAAATCTTAAATATTTACCTGTTATTGTGTTTTCAGAAAATAAAAATTTAGAATGCTTTTATTGGTTGCTACATTTCCACATACACCAAAGAACAATTGATAATAGGTTAATTGACGTTGATTAAAAGTTGCTATAATATGAATGCAACTTATGTGGTTGTGTATAGCCAAAACTTGAGATTGAATTAAATCCATGACATCAAATAATATCTTATACTATAAATTAAAAGAACTTTTTTTGTTTTTCACGTCTGATTTCTTTATAAGTGACTTAATATTTTCTACAAAAATTGACTATGAATCTGATTTTGAAGAAAATATTATCATACTATAGAGTTTATAGTATAGACAGATAGTAAAATTCTGAGTACATGTTTCTTTAATATGACATGAATAACATGACCTGTTAACCGGGCGCTTCCCTGTTCAACTACGCAACTTGCAACTGGTGCTCGCTTATTCATAAAGACACATTTATACTTCATGCCCGATAGATTTAATTTCTAATTTAAAATATTTTAATGCATGTTTAAAACTAACTACAATACTTTTTTATGCGTCCTACCCGTTGTCACTAATATTTACATGGAACGTATATATGCGTGCCGCACGATTAACAGGTTAATAATATAGATGCGATTATTCCATGCAAACATTTGTATAATTAATTTTATATCTTATGTTATTACAAATTAGTTTCAATACTTGGCTATATATAATATCTTTAGACTCTTGTTGATTAACGGGAAAGATCAATAACGTTAAGGGATCCTTCTATGTTGACATTCCCAGATACTGAATCACGCGAAGAAAATTTATAGCCCATTTGACCTAGAAATGACAACCAGAATGATATGTGCAAATTTCACATAACTACTGTTTACAAGTAACAGGCCCTTGTATTTTCTGTTTAATAGTAGAAACAAATTTGATTTTTCAAAAAAAGACAGAAAATAAAGTTTATTTTTATATACTTTGACTTTATTACAATTTTTCTTTTACACTATAATTGGAAAATCTTTTACCTTATCCTCAAAACTAATCTCACGCTTTCCTTTTCCTTGTGAAAGCAAAACAATTTAGTAAGTAACTAAAATGAGGTTAAAGAAACCAGATGGTTTTTATCAGCGATGTCAGAGAATGCGTTAAAGGATTTAAATTAAATATTTTTTAACCTAAAATGCAATTTAACAGCAAAATATTTTTTCTAAATAGAAATGGAGTAATAAATTAGCAAGACTTGCTGATAAATGGAGCAAACAATGTATTTGGGAACATCCAAAAGAGGATAATAAAGAATATGCTCCATATGGACAAAATCTTTATTATTATGAGACATCACCTGACGCTCTTGGCACAGCCGAAAAAGCAGTAATTTCATGGAGTGAGGAAATCCAATATTTTACATATCCGATAACTTGCAGCGGCGGGGTATGTGGACATTATACACAAGTAAAATTAATTAATATCTCTAAAATATTATCTGTAATAAAAAGAATATATGGGCAGATACATATGAAGTTGGTTGCGGTAAGGCAATATGCAAAGGTCAATCTGCGGCAACTTCTAAATTATTTGTCACTTGCCAATATTATCCTAGGTTAGATAATATATTTTTAAAATATTTATAGTACATGGTTATTAATTATTATAAAGAAAATATAAGTATAAAACGGTGATTCCTTGGTAGCAGCATAAATTAATATATCAGATAAGTGAGTAATAAAATAAATATTACTTTGCAGAAAGGGCTTATATTATTCTATTACTCACTTATCTGATATAAAGAAAATATTAATGATTAGAAAAAATATTCTAGATTTCAAAGAAAAGATGGATTTAATATTTTATTATAGTTTTATTAGTTATTAAAAACACTATTCCTATTAAAGACTGAATCGAAAGACATTCTCATGTGCCTATAAAGACTCCAAAGGATTCCCCATTTTCCCAGTTGATTTCAGAAACAATTTTATTGACACAGGATTTTATTTCTTGGCCTATTTGACATAATTGGATAATATTATGGTACCTGTTCGGTTCGTTTTCAGAGCTTGAATTTTGGTTAATTTCAATTTATTTCGATGAGCCTTCTCGAAAATGCTAAATTTATCAAGAATTAGTTGACAACAATTTTCTTTATTTTCTTTGCTGATAACATTGACGCTTAGACAATTTTCTTTTGAACATAAGTTTGGAATGTATAATATTCAAACCTAGTTTTGATATCAGTTTGCTCTATTGCATTGAATTTGTCTTTTGAAAAGTTACATTTGACTGATGGAAAAGCTTTGTCAAAAAATAATAAATAATTTTCATTACTTAATGATCAAGAACACCTAATATCTTCTAATCGATATAGCAATAATATTTTTATAAAAATATGATGGTTCATTATTAATGAAAACTCGAGAAAGCCAAATAAAAGAAATATGTTTCGAGGAAAATATCCTCATCTTCAGCCTGCCATCATAATCTTTGTTAAATGCTATATACGGAAACAATAATGATGTAATAGTTACGATTTAATGATTTATTTAAAAAATCTCAATAAATTTGTTGTTAATTAAGTTGATTAATTTGATGAAAATATTTGGGATTTCTAAATTTAGTATGGAGAATACTGTGATAAATTTGAGTAAAATAGTTTTGACTGATGAAGAAGACCGTGTTTTAAAATTCACTGTATTAAGAATCGCTTGGATGAAACAAAAGTGTGTGCAAAAATTGAAAGTTTATATTTTCATATATCCCGATCGGTGAAAGGCATTAATGGTAATTATGTGAAGAGCTCGTTAAATGCAAGTACGATGGAGTATATCAATAAAAACAAAAAGCAGAATATTAGGGATTTTATGACTTTAAAAAACTTAGCTAAAAAATATATAAATATCTGTACGTGTGACAAAGGAAATGGGATAATTATTCTTGACCATGATGTGTATGTAAATAAGTTGAATGATTTGTTAAATTCTCCTCAGTTTGTGAAATTGCCAAAAGGGTCGGAAAATGGAAAATTGCCTCCTCTTAAGGATGAAGAGTTTGTACAAAGAATGTTAAATGGTTTTATTGAGAAGAAGCTTATTAATGAAGAGATAGGTAAGTCTATTCGTCCAATAGGATCGCAGCCAGCAAAACTATATGGGCTTCCAAAAATCCATAAAGATGGTGTACCTATGAGACCAGTTATATCGATGGTTAGTACTGCCCAGTATAAAATAGCAAAGTGTTTAGATGGGTTATTAAAACCGTTAATGCGATCAGAGTTTGAATGTAAGAATAGCTTTGAGTTTGTGTCTTGTATTGCACAGTTACAAAAACGAAGTATGAATGATGCTATGGTTTCGTTTGATGTTTGCAGTTTGTTTACGAATGTACCACTGGTTGATACAATTGACTTATGCTGTGCCTTGTATGATGAAAATAATTCTGAACATCACATTTTGGATTGGAGGGCATTTTGTAAACTTCTTGAATTTGCTACTTCAAATGTCAATTTTCTTTTCAATGATGAATGGTATCAACAAATAGATGGAGTCGCTATGGGTTCCTCTTTAGCACCAACTAGGGCATCAATATTTTTGGCTAGTTTGGAAAAGAAAATTGCTTCTTTCAAATTTGAGAAACCCTTTGTTTATAAAAGGTATGTGGATGATATTTTTCTTGTATTTGAAAACCAGAAACATGTAGAACCGTTTTTGCATTTTATGAACAGTTTACATAAGAACATCAATTGCGTTTTTAGATTTGCTAATTCAATGCAAAGATAAACATTATGAGACAGAGATTTATAGAAAACCAACTGATACTGGTCTTTATACTTCTCCAGAAAGCTTTTGTGAATTTAAGTATAAGAGAAATATGGTGAAAGGATTGATTTATCGTTCATGGTTTTTATCTTCTACCTTTGCTAATTCGGTAAAAAGTGTTGATAAATTGGTTGAGTTGTTGATAACGAATGGGTATTCTAAATCATTTTTATTGTTGATGATAAAAGAGACTGTTAACAAATTGATTAAAAATCCTAAGGATCCATGTTTTGGAAAGTCTGAATGTAATTTGTCAAATGAGTGTGAATTGAGTGTTGATCTAAATAATAGTAAAAATGGATATAAAAAAATTGAGCCTAAATATATTAGTATTGCCGTACGTTGAAGGTTTTACAAATTATAAAAGGAAGTTAAGTAAACAGATGGGGTCCTTTCAACTAAGTATCGAAGAACGAAGGTGCAAGATTTCCGCGAAGCGCAATATTTACCTAAATGTTATGGTTGATGTTGCGGAGAGGGATGAGGTGCACACAATCCGTGAGAATTTGTTTTGTAAAGTTTCAATTTTAAAACATTTTAATGTAAAAATGAAACTAAATTGAATTCTGAAATAGTATATATTTCTGAATATCTAAATATGGCGGAACACTTCACCTAATTCTACGAAACAGTCGAAAAGAACAAAAATATTTCTCAGGCTGCCTTACTTTTTTTTCAAGCCAAATATAATCATGGCGCATAGTTCTTATTGTACACAATTGGGGTTTGAGATTTATTACTTAACATAATTATTGATTTTATTGATTTTGATATTATTTTAAATAAATTTTAATTGCCTAATGACTTTGTGACAGACAATTTAAAATTTCTGAAACCTTCCGAATATGGAATTATAAAAGCATGCAATTTTACGGGTTCACCATCATCAAGCAATTATAACCCACCTAATAATGGTGAACTCATAAAAATCGCATTTTTTGTAATTCCATTTCACTAAAACTGATTAGGAATGATGAAGATCTTGGAGATTGTAATCAAGCAAATATGCAATAGCTTTTCATAAGATATCAACGGCTACAAGCTTATGTGTTGATTATTAAATTAATTGATAATTAAATTATTATATCAAATGTTACTTTTTTTACGTTGAACTGTTAAATTAACTTATATTCATGCATAAAACAACTTGTTATTCAAATATTAATTTTATTTATATTTTGTTCAAAAAACTTATACGATTGATAAGATATATGATAAGATATATACATTTATGATGCACTTTTTTTTACATCGCAAACCAAGAACACATATTTTGATAGAATTTAGATAGTACAAGTCGCAAGTATATTTAACAAATTTTTCATATTTTTACTCGTTTTCTTTTATTACATTAATTATTATTATTACTGTTATTATTATTATTATTATTATTATTATTATTATTATTATTATTATTATTATTATTATTATTATTATTATTATTATTATTATTATTATTATTATTATTATTATTATTATTATTATTATTATTATTATTATTATTATTATTATTATTATTATTATTATTATTATTATTATTATTATTATTATTATTTATAAAAGAAAAAGAAATCAGAAGTGAAAAACAAAGAAAGTCCTTGTAATATTATTATTATTATTTTTTATTATTAAACTTTGGTAGCGGAATCATTTATATAAATAAAATTTAAATAAATAACAAGGTTAGCTAATTTTCACAATGTTTATTCATAAAATATGAAATATTTCGACCGATAAACGGTTCTGATCACTCATAACCAAAGTTTAACTAGGCTTTCCATTTCTCCTCTTCTTTGATTAATATTTTCTTTCATTCCACTGTAGTGAATATATTATAAATATACATTTAGGAAATTGGTTAACATTGTTATTTATTTAAATTTAATTTATATAAATGATTCCACTACCGATAAAAAAAGATTTTAAAGTTTATCAAAATGAACCCATGCCAAGGTGAAATGTCGGAAATCCAAAATTTAATAATTAAGTTTTTTTTTTATTTGTTAACATTTTTCTGAAATGCGAATTAGATTTTAAAACATTAAAAACATTATTTAGAGTTGAATGAATAGCTTTTATTTTTAAAAATTTAAAAGTTTTTATTTCAGTTTATTAAATTTATAATGTTGATAAATCTAATTTGAAAAATATTTTTGGAAATTTGTTTTAATAAATATATTTGTTGACTACAGTGGAGTGTAAAAAAATAGCAATCAGAGAAGAAAAGGAGAAAGCGAATGTCTAGTTAAATTTTGGTTATGACTGACCAGGGCCGTTTATCGGTTGAAATATTTCATACTTTATGAATAAACATTGCGGAAATTGGCTAACATCATTATTTATTTAAATATTATTATTATTATTATTATTATTATTATTATTATTATTATTATTATTATTATTATTATTATTATTATTAATATTATTATTATTATTATTATTAATAATAATATTAATATTTTTAATTAAAAACTTGAACAAAGATTTAATATCATTTATTAATTGTTATGATAAATCGTATAAAATAATCTATTCAAACTACTTAATTGAGAAGAAATTTAAAACTGTTTTCTTTTGAAAATATAAAAGTTTATATCAGAGGTCAGCAACCTTTTAGATGTGGTGTGCCAAGCCACTGCCATTTATTCAGGGTGCAACCTTATTTTTTTTACAAAAAAGTAATGGTATATGTTTGTCACATTAAATAATACAGTTTTTTATGAAAATAATTTAATCGCTTAATTATCTTTTTAATATATTTAATTAAAAAACAAACATAAAATTCCAACACACAAACTTTGGAAAATTGGTGTTTAATATATCAAAAAAATACCATTTCAATACCAATAGAAATATATATTTTTATCTAATAATATTATAATATATTTAAACCGCCTTTAGCGTTATAAAAGTCACTATTCCCCGACAACTTTATAGTGGTGTATAAAGTGCCAATGGCAACTCCACCGCGTGCCATAGGTTGCTGACCCCTGATTTATATAAATCCGTTTTTGGAATTCATGTTAATTTGTAACTGTTGAGTTACCATTTTTCATGTTTTTTAAAAAATTAAAATTTATTTTAAATATTTTTTTATAAACTAATACAATATTTCAGAGGTAACTATAAAGATACAGCGCCGTATGAAACAGGAACTCCATGCTCGAAGTGTCCAGAAACTCATAAAGTTTGCAAAAAAAACTTATGCTCTAAGGGCAATATAATTAACAACTTTACATTAATAACATCTATATTTATTGTTTTTGATATGATATTTAAGCAAATTACTTAATTTTCCCATAACAAATTAATTTGTATTTTGTCTAAAAAGAAAATTTTTCGATTTAATTTAAGATCTTTTAAAATATAATACAATTTGGAAAATTTATTTTTATGATTCAATACAAATTAAAAATAAATTATGATTCTTGTTATTTACGAATATATAGTTATTATGCGTCACATGTTTTTATTATTTTGATTTAATTTCTTTATTTTATTTATAAATTTATTTCCTTTTATTTAATTGATATTAGTACTGACACAATTTACACCAAGATTTTTTGTGATTTTTGTGTTATGTTCTTAGCAAGCAATAACTACAGCAGTAAAATATAATAATGAAATATATTAGTAGTGACTAATAGAAAAGTACTCGGACAAAAATGTAATTGAATATAATGGGAGTTAAGTAATACCTTTATTTTGGTTAATCTGCTAATCAGCACCGCTATTTTTAGATTGAAAATTCAGTACAAAACTCAAGACGTTTTTAATTAGCAAATCGCGACTGCAAACGCATATTATTGGTCAATTATTACAATCTGTCAAATGAATATTTTGATTATTATAACCAATGAAAAGAATTCATGATTCATTTGAGCTGATCAACTCATGATAATGGTTGCCAAGACTGCATAGTTAAAAATAATATTAATCTTTTTATAGTTAATCTACAAATATTTTCAAAATCTTCATTGAATTAACTGATTTCTTTTTACAAGTATCCATTTACCTGTTAGATAGAGTTCAATTAATAATTGTTAAAATGACGCGTAAAACTGGTTTACCAAGTAAATTTAAAATACAATATAGCAACGGAAAATAAAAAACAACCTAAGAAAACATACATAAAAAATTCAGAGAACAGGAATATAAAACAAAATTATAAGTAAACATGAAGTTTAGCAAGAGAATTAAATAAAATATAAAAAATAACACAAGTAAACCAGGTTTGAAATAAAACAACATAAAGAAAGTAATTAGTAAAAATACTAAAATAAGTAAGAAAGGTAAAGAAATATGGATAAAACTAAAATAATCGAAATTTAGAAATATTATGATAAAATAGATGATTAAATATCATGAGATATTTAATCAGAGAAAAGATTAGAAAGGTTTAATAGTAATGAAATTAGAAAAATGAGGAGACAAATAATAACCTTAAATATGGAAAATAGCACATTCTAGACTAAATAACTCGAATTTTAAATGTTTTACTACATCAATGTACACACCCAAAACATAGATATTGTTTAGTTTGCACAATTTTACAAAAAATTATAATATTTAGCATAAATAATTTTGGCACAAATAAAATAATTAATAAAAATAAAAATCAATATTTTCCGGGGGAAAAGGGTATGTGCCAATCAGTGGGGGGATTCACCCGGTTTGCGCGAACAGTTTTTTTAAATTCACCAAATGTTCACGCCAACTGACTACTAGTATTATTGTAATGATGTTGTCCAATAATATTCTGAATATTCTAAGATGTATGCGGGGAGGGCAAATCTTTTACGTCATGTGCGAAATCGTCGTGATTGTTCCCACATTATATTGCGGTAATTTAGGCAATCATTTATGATTGGTATCAATATAAACTTATTGCCTTAGTCAATTAATGACTTTACAATTAACAAATGCAATTAAAATTTAAAACAATCAAATTCAGTTATCCAGCTTAATACAAATATTTTGCATCAAATACAAAGTATTCGGGAATGGCTGATCGACTTCGCAAAAAATTATTTTTACAAGATTTAGCAATAATGATTGATATTTAGCAAGAAATTTCATACCTATCAAACACGATTCAAGCTAGAAATTTAAATATTGCTGGTGTACTCGATGGGAATTAATTTGTTTAAATCCGTTCTTAATTTATTTACACTTATTCTCCTTGATTGAAATACCTTCTCATCCTAGGGTCTACATTCTTCCCAGACGCCACACAATTTTAATCCTACCACTATATCCCCACGAGCAAGCTCATGTTGGTACTGTATATAGCAGCTACAAATCCATCAGGAGGTGAACTACTCATGATATTTTCACTTTCGGGTTCCTGAATGCCGATAGAAGGTCTTACGTCATTTTTTTTATAATTTTTTCCCCACTCATTTACTTTTACAATTACTATGTTAATTTTCATTGTTACTCCTTATTTATAAAGCATCTTTTAAAAATTTAAGCAGCGTTCCGGCCTTATTTTACGGAAAATTTACTATTTTCATTTATTTAATCGCTTTTTACCAAATGCACTTTTCTTCTAGTTTAATTTCTATTAAATTTTAAATCTTTCCTCATCCTAGATTAAAATATCTTTCCACAATCTATGTGAATCCTAGTATGTGCTGTAGTATCGTTTCCTTCACAGTATGAAGCATGCCACATTTCCTCCGACAGAACAAAAGCGAAGCCAGAAAGTGGTAGTATGAAAAATGTGATAAAAAGGTTGTTCAAGAAAAAGAACCTACCAAACAAAACCAATCCCAAGTAAAACCCCTACATTCAATAGGAGCAATAACAAAAAAAATGTTCAGAGAACCAGACGATGGCATATAAGAAGTGTCATATATACCCTCAAACGAAGATTTGCAAAAGCGATTGAAAGTAAAGACGGAGCCTGAAATGACCAAAATGTTGAGAATAAATAGAGAAAATTTAATACTAAAGTCAATTTCGGTAGACACAGATGGATATGATCCAATTTGGTACCGAAGGCCTAACAGCCACTGGCGTCCAAGAGTTACACAGTATAATGGAAAAGATATTACTCGAATGGCAGTAAATTCCAACCCAAAATATCAAGAAATAGATGTAGACGGGATCCCATACTTGATTTCGACAGTCATTCTAGTAAGCTCCTTAGACAAGGAGGCACTAGCCCTTTCATATGAACCGGAGACTATGTCGAAGAGATTTGCAAAATCTTTAAGTGAGCATAAAGCGTATAACAGATACAATTCAACTAACTCTCACTTATATCGCGTGCCTGAAGAATCCGAAGACGTTTAAGAAGATCCAACACATTGTCAGGAAGATCAGTGAGTTAAAAAGAAACATTTATATTTGTGATTTTGACGTATTTTCTTTAGTGATTCCCATTGATGCTGACTTATTGATTATTTGTATTTCAGTGATTTAATTTTTGTTGCAATTGCTTATTATTTTTATGTATTTTGTGAAACAAATCGCTCGTTGTAGTAATAATTTTTTTTTCGTGGACGAAAACCTTTTAGGGGGTAAGATTTGTCAGGGATAGGCTCTTAGCCTTAAAATCATCAATGTTAATTGTCAGGTTGACATCACTAAACGGTGACTTAGAAAATAATAAAACAACATTTTAGTGACGTCACAAAATTAAATTACTACAAATAGATTTTAGAAATAAATTTAAAAAATAAGTCATCAAGAAATTACTAAATTAGAGTTCTAGATGACGTATATCTATAAATAGTAATCATATTAAAATTTAAATGATAAATTTTTTAATACAAAAAACAGAAATAGTTTAGTGTTGAGGGCCGATCCAAAAGTAAAACTATCAAAAAGATTATTTTTGAAAAATCTGTTACAAATCGTGGAGAATTAATCCCAAGAAATTAGCTGTTTGAAGAGAGCTCAGATTATTATTATTGGAGGAAATTTAATATAATCAGGAAGATTATATTTGAAGAAGAAAATCCGCTACAAATCGTTGAAAGCAGCTATTTAAAGAAGACTCAAATTATTGAACGGAGAGAAAAACAAGAATAAAGAAGCAATTAGAAACTATTATCCAGATATCCGAGAGAAGCATTTAATATTCCGAAGAGTTACCGATTGATTTCTATTGCATACTAATTATCCAGAGGAGAAACCGAATTCGAAATATTGAATAACTGGAACCAAGTTATCCAGAGGACCTATCAGAAAAGTGGAAACAATTTTGTACGTTTTCTTTTAATAAATAAATTAAAGGTTTTTAAAGCGGATCTCTTAATCCAGCTCATAACTAAATTAATTAAAGTAAATTACATAAAAGAGTACCTAAAGCAGAAAACATCTTTCCGGTATTCTGGGAGCGCTAAAATAAAACTTACTTAGCCCTCTGTAAAATTAAGATAAGTTGTTGCGTCGGAAATAGTGACGATCAATTTCTTGCGGGCCATTTTTGTAGGGATCCTTTGAATTTCCTGAATTTATGTCCGAATATTTTCAAATTGCGAGAGAATTAGGCCTCCCAGAACCGGTTATGATTTTGAGATCGCCCTTATATCTAAAATGTATGGCGCGTGAAAAATATAATGATGTTATTTTAGCAAATCACCCACCAGCGTGGAATGAGCTTAGAGTAGCATTAACTAATAGAATTTTACCGTAGGAAGCCACGAGAATATTAAGACAACAATTTTATAATCGGCGACAGAACTCGGGTGAGCATGTTGGGGAATTCGCGTATCAAATCATGATGCTAGCTGAACGAGGTTTTGGAGCTAGAGCCAACTGGAATGAGGTTACCCTTGCGTTAGTTAAAGACCAGTTTTGGGCAGGGTTGTCATCGGCAATGAGAAAGGCATTGAGTTTGCACGATAAAAGCGGTTTTAATAGAAAGTAGTATAGAGAAAGTAAATAATTTTGCAGTTAGCGCTAATAAACCTGATATTGAGTGTTTTAATTGTCATAAAGGGGGACATCTATCTAAAGATTGTAATAGTAAGAGGAATAATTCACCAGGGGATAAATTATGTACCAGCTGTGGGAGAAATAATCATCTCGCTATAGATTGCAATAATAATAATTTTGCAATAGGTAATAATTTTAATAATAATAATAATAATAATAATAATAATAATAATAATAATAATAATAATAATAATAATAATAATAATAATAATAATTGTATAATAATAATAATAATAATAATAATAATTGTATAATAATAATAATAATAATAATAATAATAATAATAATAATAATAATAATAATAATAATAATTATTATTATTATTATTATTATTATTATTATTATTATTATTATCATAAGTAGGTAGTAATGTGCTTGCCAGATACTTGATTTTTCTCAAAAAGTCATGGCCCCCCCTTGTATTTTTAAAAAAAATTTCGAAGAACCCCTATTTTTTTTGCGTAATCCCCCCAACTTATTTCCCTAATACCTCCCTCTATTTTTTGTTTAAATTTATGATTACGTCATTTTTGAAAATCGATGTAATATTGTCTGGGAACCAGAAGCAGTAAAAGTCACGTCACCCATAAGATATGCTGATGGAAAAGTTAAAATACCATTTGATCGACGAGAGTTTGAAAGATCTCTAAGAAAGAAAACTATAAAGAAATGCTCAGCATTAGTAAAATATCGCGATCAGTGGGAAGGCGAAGTAGTAGAAAAGTTGATAAAGATAAAATTGAGGAAGCTGAAATTGATAAAATTCTCGGAATAATAGCTACTCTAGAAAGAGATGAAGGCTATTATTATCTGATAAAAAAACTTTATGAGGAAAATCGGAGCAAGTCCGATATATGTTAATGAAATAAGTGAGACCGTAGTGTTCACAGTGTTACCTGGGAATATGCTGCATATGTTCGAAAAAAACCATAATGAAACTGTGGAAAGAAAACTCGTAAAACGATTAAAAGAAGCGAGGCCTGGTTGGAATTATGTGCCTTATAAGTATGGAGTTGAAATGCTAGAGAGAGATACGCTATTGAGTTATGGAATATTACCAAATTACAATAATACGGTAGACGTTGTTTACCCGACGGAAAAAGTGAAAGTGATCGACACAGATCTGTCTCTATCAAAAAACACATATTCACCCAAAGAATCAATTTACTCGTTATTGTAAATCATAAATCCTTGGCTTAATTTCTAATAGCAAATAGAAGATGAAGTGCAATGCTGGAATCTTATTAAAACCACATGTTTTACTCATGACGAAATAACATGATCTTTCGGATCCAACTTTCCCTAAGTGTTAGAAATGCAATTTCTTAAGTTTAACTAAATGTTGTTAGGTATTATAACTTAAGATTTCCTCGTGTTTTAACATATTATGAAATCTTATAAAATATATTGGTTTGCAAGTTAATATCTTATCTGCTGTAATTTAACTAAAAAATCTGATACTAATTATACTAATAACAATATTTGTTACTCCAATTAAATGTTTCTGAAATTTTAATCAGATTTAGTTGCCATAATCAACTAAAATTGTCAATATATTTATGATAAGATTCGGCGGAAATAGTTTGATAATTTATTGGGTCTTGTTCATTCTAATAGGGATTCTATGTGTAATGTTTCATAAAATATAAACAGAATATTGAGAAATAATTTATTTTCATAATAAAACATTTCATTTTAAAAATAATAAATTATGCCTCCCAATAAGCATTTCTGTCACACTCGATTAAAAATAAATTTAAGTTTAGTAATTATCCAATATATAGTAATAAAGCATAATAAATAATAATTTAGATGTTTTTTCATGCTTTCATTATTGTCAGGCTCTTCTGTCATATTCAGAACGGGTGCTTCATTATAACAAAGTCTATTTTCGCACAATGGATATTTCTTTGGACACTCTGAACATCTTGGACCATATCTTATTTTTTTCCGTGGTTTCATTGCACTAAATAAAAAATAAATATTTTATAAATAATAAATAGTATATTACGAATCATTTATTCTATTTTTTTATCAGTGGAAATCATATGTCCAAGTAACATTAATGGCAGATTTGCACTGAAATATTGATTTTGCAATAACTATCAATAAACATAAAGTGAAAGACAAATATATGGTATAAATTTAAACCATTGTGCAAGCTACAAGGTTTTATATTCCATCTGTTATAAACAGATAAATGCATGCAATGTGCGACAGAAACTAACAGTAGTGGTATGTGTCAACGTTGGATCACCCCCCGGGGATTAAAACTTTTTTCCTAAGTCTAAAAGTACAAAAAAATTTTAAGGCAAAGACAATGACTCATTCAAGGTCATTCAAACAAAGACCATGACTCATCAAAAAATTTATCAGGGGCATTCACGTTTTCAAGGTCACTGCATGAGTCATCGTATTTTTCAAGGTCATTGAAACAAAGACCATGACTCTTCAAAATTTTTCCAAGGTCATTCAAATTTTCTCAATTTCAAATAAAAAATTTTCAAGATCATTCAAAATTTCTTAAGGTCATAGTATTTTTAAAAAATTTTTAGTTTAAATTTACTACTTATTTTTATAAGTAGTGTTGTAATTATTAATATTTTTTAATTTTAATTTTTATTCTATGATTTATTATTATTATTATACTATAATTAATATATAATAAAAACAAATTATTAACAACAAAAACTTTTATTAAAAAGAAATAATTCGACTATAGTAATATTGTCGAAGAGCTTTATTCAAAGCCCATTCCACATACTTCCGATATCGGCCAGCGCGGCTATCACATCCATCACCACATGGATATTCGGGTTCCATATCCTTTAACATTTTGTTTTGTTCGATGTCCCATAGAAACTCATCGATTACGGAAAATATCAATATAGATGTATAATTAAAGATCAAGTCTGGAATCATTGATGCTAGCTTATCCTTCAATATTTCATGTTTATCTGGATAATAGAACTCTAGACGTTCTTTGATAACTTTAAAATAATGATTTACAGAACTTATAATAATATTAATAATAATAATAAATTATCATAATGTTCGATTTCGTTTATTCTTGAACTGCGCTCGGTATAATAACATCCATTTTAATGATAACATTTGAAATAACAATTAGATTTATACTAATTTAAATCAATGAGAAGTTAAACACACAAACCTTTAGCTATAAACAATAAATATTATTTTATATAGTTTTAAAAGTGATTAAAGAAATTTTAATAATAATATTAGATGTTAGTGATTTTAAAATGGCTAACTCAATTGTTCTAACCGTTCAAGGTAAAAGTTCAACAAGATGTGAATGTCCTGATACAGCGGTGTTGATGAATATTTTGTACATGATAGATAGGCCTAGGTATTTGAAAAATCCAGTCAAAAAATTATCTCAAAAGAATGAGTAACTTAGAAATTCGATTTGAACTCACATATGAAACTTTAAAAAGAGCTCGGAACACAATATAAGATGAGATTCTATATCTAAATCAGACTATAGGTATTATAAAAAATGAATTAAGAAAATCAATATTCGAATTGAATGAAAATCGCAAACTTAATGAAAAAATGATAAATCAAGTTCAATATAGTATAAAAGTTTATTCCAATAAAACAACTGATCACTTCAATTTTATAATGAAAGAAGTTCAACAGTCGATGCAACCGGTTAACCAATCATCAATATTCACATTTCCATTATATATTTTTACATATTTTCTTAAATAAAGACATTGAAGCTTCTCAATATCCATGTATGATTGTTATTGGTTGAATATAGTATAAATAAGCTTTTTATAACTTTGTTGAATGAGCTGGTTTCTAATAATGAAGATGATGATATCATTAAAAACATAAAATTCATGGTCAACCATACCGAGAAAATCGTAGAAGATATTCTATTTGAACCTATTCTCAATTTGTCAACATTGGAGACAAAGAAAAATTCATTCCAATAGATATTTAGTTATGTGTTTGATGAAAATAATAAATGGATTCGAATAATAGTAGGATTAATGTATATGAAACACATGATATTAAAATACGGAAAATTATTTTCAATGGTCTATAGAGGTATATTATTTTATATTATTATTTTATTTTTATCATCATTTAGGTAATAGAAACAAAACTTGATCCATGGGTAGAAGCAAACGGTGGATGGGTAACAATTATTCAAGTTGCCCCAGAAGCCAAACGTTCAGATATTTATATCTGTAATAAAGTTTACCATAAATTTTAATAAATGTATTATTCTTTGTTATGATCTGAATTATTAATAAAAACTACATTTTTAAAGATTTATTGATTAATACATGTACATGCTTCATCACCACAATATTCTATCATTACATTTTCTATAATATGGTTAACAAAAGTCTTAAATTCGTTAGGCTCAACTAAATTTTCAGTAGGGATTTCTTCATCATTAATTATTTTAGTATCTTCATTATTAATAATTTCTTCATCATCATCTCTCTGACATTCTGAATCACAACATGAATTTTCTTTACCCAATGCTTCAACTAGAGTCAACATATCACTAATTTTTACACCGGTTATTTCTTCGAGTTTATCAAACAAAATGTTTATTAAATATTCTAAACAAAAATTAATTAATTATTTTATATTTTATCTTTTACCTTTTTCAGACATCATTTATTAAACTATTTTAAAACTAATTATAATTTTGTTTATAGAATATGTTGTGAAGAAAACAAAATCTGTTTAAAAACATTTTTAAATATCCACATTAAACACTAAAATATACATTAAAATAATTGTGAAAGTCTAGCAGTAACAATTTTCCAGATTGGAGAAACCACATCATTTTGATCAGCTTTATATCCTTATATTGTTATTGTTAAATACCAGCTTTCCTGTTCTTTGAAACCTATTTCTGCAAATGCATCATAATATCTGGTATATTGACTGGCGAAGAATGCATTTTCATTGTATTTTAAATTCGAATTGATCTTATTAAAAACCATATCAATATCCTTGATATCTATCATTGAGAGTCTCCCAACGAGAGATTGAAATTGATTTCTATTGAGTTTGACTGGATTTGCCAATTGCATATTGATAGGCTCCTTTAAAAAATACATTTTATAATTGTGGAACATCTGAACTGGTTGGACATTGATAGCAGAGCTCACTATTTTCTTGTTCATGTTTGATTTATGATCTTTATAATGTGGTGACGAGCTTTTATATCCTTGATAGATACTGATTAACCAATCAGAATCATGCATGAATATTGCATGGTTATTGCATTTTATGTGTGCCTCGATTATCATTATTTCTATATGTTTTAACATGCCAAATTATTATTGTTATTACTATATTATTGTAATCACTAATATTATTACTCTTTAAAAAATTAATACTATTCAAACCAAACAAATACTAATATTATTACTATTTAAAAGATTTCTACTATTAAAATCAGACTATTAAAAATATTACTAATCAAACCAAAACAACCAAATAAACAATAAAACATTTATTTTCTAAAAAGTTTAAATTTACAAACATTTTGAACAGATTTGACGAGGTATTCCACATATCTTTGGTATCTGAAATCGCAACAGCTGCAATCCAGAATACACGGGTATTCGGGTTCTATATCCTTCATTATTCGATTTAACTTAACATCCCATAAAGCTTGATCGATTATATTGAACATCAAGATAGTTGTCCCGGTATACGAGATCTGGAATCATTGATGCTGGTTGTTCTTTCTGAATTGTTCGCATTTGAGGGTAAAAGAAGAACAAATGCTCTAAAATTACTTCTTGATATTTATTTGTAAACAGCTTGTACGGTAAATCCGTTGAAAACCTTAAGAAGCGAATGAATTTGCGACTATGTAATTCATTTGAAAAGTTAATTACATATTCGTTAAAACCGGCATTCAGAAAAACCATTGAAGTTGATGAGAATCTGTTTGCCGCGCATCTTAATAAAGATTCAATATGTTTGAATAGGCCTAGTTACATCGGACAATCAGTACTAGATCTATCCAAACTACGGATGTATCAGTTGCAGTATATAGAGCTGCAAAAGTATAAAACTATTTATAATTGTGATATAAATTTAATTTCCGGTAATACAGACAGCCTCTTTTTGGAGATTAAAAATTATATATTTTATTAAAAGCAATGATTTTGGATGACCTTTTAGATACATCTAATTATGACCCCTCTCATCCTTTATATTCAAGACGACTAGCATCCGTTATATGAAATTTTAAGGATGAGAGTAAGGGTGAAGGGTATAGTGAGTGGGTTTTCTTGAGCCCTAAATATTATAGTTTATTGGCAAATAAGTCGACTATGAGGCTCAAGAGCGTAAAATTAGCAGTTACAAATATAAATCATCAATCATATTCAGATTGTTACAATAATAACGAGATTATATCAGTACCTCAGACTAGAATAGTGTCCCAGAATTATCAACCTTTCACTTTTAAAAATAGTAAAATAGCGTTAAACAACCACGATGATAAGAGGGCATGGGTTGATAAAAATGTTATTTTTGCCCATAAACACTATAGAGGGTTTGGTGCAATTAATAGTGGTCATAGTATTACAAGAACAAAGCAATTTCAAGATATATTCAAAGAAATTCTGGCTCCTGAATGATCATCAATTTATCAAACGAACAATTATGTGAATTTTGTATATTACAGAAAAACTAAAATTGTACATTTACATATTTTATTATGTTTTTGATTATTTTATTATTAATAAATAATTAAATAAATTTGGCAACGATTTAATTAAAAGATAACGTCAATAAAAAACTTTTCGTACGATATATTTCGATAGCATAACTATCATCTCCAGGTACTCAAAACCAACTAAAAATATTATGAATTAACATTTAATTTAAACAAATTATTTTTTATTAATTTAATTTTGTAAAAAAATATTTTATTATTAGTTACTTTTATTTTAAAGGTTTATAAAACATGTTCACAATAGTTAAAAGTAATTTGAATAATATTTCTTTAGAAACAATATAGCATTTATTACATATACACAAAATAATACTCATCCATTATTATACCACAACTTTCACACCTATTAGAGTTTTTAAAACACGATGAACAAATAATAATATGACCACATGGCAAATATAAAATATTGACTTTATTAATTAAACAACTTGAACATATAAGATATTGTTTTTGTATTTCATCCAGTTTATCCTTGATTTTTATTTCAATTTTATCTGCATTATCAATATAGGATTGAATAACATCTCTATATTTGCGAAACCTGAAATCCATGCACATCCAGAATACATTAAGCAAATTAATTTTTGTAAAATTTATGTTATTTAGAAATAATATGCAACTAGATAATTTCATTATTGAAATGTTGAAACCGAATAATTCTACGAGAATTTGAATATTATAATATTTAAAAGATTTATTTATTTTTGGTAGTAATAAACAATCATAGGTTTCTGTCACCAGTCTATCGATTATTAAAAAGGTCTGCTTCCATTTAATTCTGAATTCCGGTATCTTAATTTAGAAGAATAATATAATTAATAATAATAATAAAATAAAACCTCTGTATGATTTAAGGGTGATTCGAAAATATCTAATGCCATTTTATGAGAGTAAATATTATTTAACCCTATTTATGTATATATGTTTTCAATGTCTTTATTACATATCAATAATACTATTAAACATTACACGCACATGACTTATAAATATATGGTCAAAAGGAGTGCATGAGTAACAAGGACATGTGCAAGAGGAGTTTATTATAAAAAACTTGTGAAAATAATATTAATAATAATATTAATAATAATAATAATAATATAAAAAGTTGTAATAATAAAGATTTAAAAATATTAAAAATTAAAACACTACTTATAAAAATAAGTAGTAAATTTAAATTAAATTTTTTTAAAAAATACTATGATAGTGAGAAATTTTGAATGACCTTGAAAAACTTTTAAATGACCTTGAAAAAATTTAAATTACCTTTAGAAAGTTTTTGGTGAGTCAGGTTTTGTTTCAATGACCTTGAAGGATATGACAAGTTATCCAATGACCTTGAATTTTTTTAATGACCTTGAGAAAACTTTGATGAGTCATAGTCTTTGTTTCTTTGACCTTGAGAAATCTGAATGACATTGAATGTTTTTTTGAATGACCGTGAGAAAATCTTTTATGAGTCATAGTCTTTGTTTCAATGACATTGAGAAATTATTATGACTCGTCCAATAACCTTGAATGAACCATTGTCTTTGTCCTAAAAAATTTTGTACTTTAAGACTTAGAAAAAACGTTTTACCTCCGGGTGGTAATCCAGCGGTGACATGATTTGACGGTGACACATTCCACTACTGCTAACGCATTTATTAGTGACCTGCAGTCAGAATCAAGAGATAAATGAAAAATACATCCGGTTATGTCAAAATACATCGAAATGGCAAATGGGTATATTATTTTTAGTTAATTTCATTCTGCTGTATTAATTATATAACCACAAAAGATTTCACATGAACACGATGTACAGATTGTGTGCTTATAACATATTTTTTTGGAAAAAGTATATAGTTAGAGCAAAATTATATTTAAAAATATAGAACTTGTTTATGCTTTTAAGGATGCAGTTTATGTATATATAAATTATATGCATAGTTTTTTTCCCATTGAACGTTACTCTTTTGTTACTATTTTTCTGAGATCACTATTTGCTTTTTACTCAACGCAGATTTTATTGTATTATAAACCATCTTCTGTGTTCTTTGTGTATATTATTTATTTAGTATATTATTTATTTATTTTCTAAATTTAGGATTCAATTTAAGAATATTTAAAATTTTTTATAATTTTTTTTTTGAAATTTATTAAATAAACATTTTTGAATCGTTATTTAAAAAATGTTTTATTCATGTACCGAATGGTGCTACATCATATAGTTTTTACTATACATAGTAATATCTATACATTTTAAAGACGGGTCACGTGACACGCTGTGATAGGAATACGTATACATGAAGTATCGGTAGGTTTATTGTTAAGAATGATAAACAACTCAAACATTTAACACCATCGCCATTTGGTTAAAAAAATATGATTGCTACAGGATTCTTGAAACGAACGGTTTTCTTCTATTAACTTGTGTTATCATACTGTATTTTGTATCATTGTCGCTAGAAAAGCTAAATTTATTTTATATTTGATTTATTATTAACAAATTATAACTTCATACTTACAGTTTATTTTTATATCTAAATATTTTTGATTTAAATTTAAATGTAATTTTTTAAGTAAATTGAGAATTTAAATTAGATAATATAGCTATTGAAATTTTAAAATTTCAAGTACATTGTTTTAGATAGAAATTTATGTTGAATAAATTTAAAATTAAAAGAATAAATTTTATAAAGATTACACTAATTATAAAAGGTTAGTCAATTGTAAATTTTTTTAAAGCAAAATTACTTTAAAACTTCTAAGATAGAATGTTTTGTAAAATAAATTTAAAATAAAATAAATTGTAAAAGTAATTGTATTTAAAATAATTTTAAATAAAACTGAAATAAATTTGTTAAGAAAACAAAATTTGACACTGAATAAATTTAAAGTTAAATTTTATAAACTCTAGAAATCATAAGTCTGTCAAATGTGAAATTTTAATTAATTAAATCAATAGATTTTTTAAATTTGAATAGACAAACTTAAATTCAACGTATATTTAATATATATAAGTATTAGGGCTTGATATAATTCGAAATGAAACAATAAAAGAAACAATAAAATAATTACTCGATGAGATATAATTCAATAAGCATTTTTGGATTTTGTAATTTACTCAAAATAATTTATTAGTTTACTGATGTGACTATCATATTTTATTGATTTATCTTGATATTAATCTTTTCCTAGTAACTATAGCAACTTTTATTTTTAAATTTGATTTTCAAAATTTAGTTTTCAAATATTTTAGTTATATATTATTCAATTTATTTCTCTCTGGGAAATCAACTAATAATTTATTACATAAGCACATATTTTTGAAAAATTAATCAATGTGATATAAATCAACAAGTATTTCCTTTTATAATTTGCTAAAACTATATTTTTAAAAATTAATTATCATATTTTATTGGTATATTTTGATATTATTGATTTTCACGTAATCATAGCAACCTATGTTATAAAATTTGATTTTCAAACATCACATTTATAATTTATTCAATTTATGTAATTAAAGAATTCAATTTGAGTGTAATTTTTATTATAAACAATGGATTTTAGTTAGTATAAATGACTGATTTTGTAGTTAAAACAATCAATTATTGTTTAAATTATTATTAAAATATCAGAAGTTTAGTTTTTAATGAATATTTGGTTTACTATTTTTTAGTGAATATTTTTGCAATACATATAAATAGCCATCAGTCACGAATGTAGCTATCAGTCACGAAGATGTTCACTACTGTGAGCTTGTTACATCATCATATTTCAAGATAAATGATGTTGGTTTCCCTGGTTATGTGTGTCCAGAATGTTTCACCATAACACCTGGTAGATGGTCAATGTTTTAACAACACCACGGGCATCACCTCAGACAATTTGGAGAAACGAAGAGTAGTATAGTTGCCAAAAGTAAGTGTATTTATAATATAACTAACTTTTAACTTTTATTTAGCATTGACAAAGATGACAACCTCTCAAGATATTTTGCAGATTGATGAATACAATACAAGTAATCTTTTGATAATTTTTCAAGATATCTAAATTATAAACTGTTAGGTACTTACAATATTCATGATTCAAGATCCAGTAATAAAAGAAATGAAGATAAAATGGTAATTTTTTAGGTTTTGTATATTATTAATTATTTTTAATTTAGATGATTTAAATATAGTCATTTAAAAAATGGATGATGGAATATTTTATGAAACAAATTATGACGAACCTGATAAAATCTCTACTGTGAATGTTAAATGTAAGTTTTTAGTTATTACAATCAGAATTTTCATGTTTCAGGTAAACTTTATCCGAAGTATTGTCAATCTTCAAGCCATAACGACAACTGCCACAATACAATTTTCGGTCGAATTATTTCATATTTCATTTTATGAATTAACATTGCGGAAATTGGCTAACATTGTTATTTATTTAAATAAAAATTATTGTATTGAGTAATCTTATTTGATTAAAAAGACGTCGAGTAATTCTATCATATCGCAATTTCACGAAGGATTTAAAGATAATGAAGTTATGTTGTTTTTATAGAGTCAAATCTGATTCATTCATAAATTCTATAAAATGCTGTTTGAGATATTGAAATAAATTATTATTAATAAAATAACGATATGTACAAAATTACTTGGGATAATATAAACATGTGAATAATATCCCTTTATAGCCAGGTCTTGTAGTAGGGCAGGAATTCTGTCCGCATCCGACATATTCGCTTTCACCTGCATGATACTTATCAAAGGTTATGGTCAAGAACTGATAAATTAATATTTTACCTTAAAAAAATCGGCACAATATTCTAATTCATAATGATCTAAAGCACAATAAGGAAGTTTCGTTTTGCCAATCCAATATAATAACGCATTCGTTAATTCGAATCTTGCGTTTTGCGGAATTTCTTCATAATAAACAAGAACATTGTACTGAGAATATTCAAAGAATTTATCCGTATAATTTTCTATTATGCATCTTAGACTCCAAATTTCTGCCATTACAACAAGGTGGCGCATTGTTTTCTTAATAGTAGTAATAAAACAACGAAAGATTCATAGTTTTACTGTAATAATAGATATTTTAAATTATAAAATATGTATGTATGTTTGTAAATTGAAGTTGCATGAATTAAGATTATGAAATGTATGTCTGCATGTCAAAGGTGTGACTCATGTAATTTATGTATGCATGTGTGTATCTTTCTTTTACAATAAAATAATTTCATCCTGGCAGCTACTAACTTCATTTAGATAATAAATCTTATGTCTCAAAGTCTTCTAACAAATAAAAAAAGGTAAATTTGGTAAGTTAAGATTTTTGAAGTATTTTACTCGGTCGGACAATAACTAAGGATATTTTGACATAATTTATATTTATTATAGTTTATTTTTGAAACTTGATTATAAATTGTTTAAATTATTCATTTTTGTTAAATTAATATTAATAATTCTTAAATTTAATAGCCATCATTTATAAATTAACAAGGTTTATATAATTTTAGATATTTGAAGATAAATTTAAGATGATAATGATGAAGATGGATTTTAATTAAATATCAAAGGTTTATAATTAATGTAAATTTAATGAAAAAGATTAAAATGATGAAAAAATGTTTGATGAAAATGAATGCTAATAATGAAAATGATTTAATATTATTTTACAATTAAAGTTTAACTTAAAGTGTAAATTCTTTGTTATTCTAATAAATTCTGTTGAGTAAATTAATTAAACTATAAACTAAAGTAAATGTATATTAATAGTAAATTGTTTGTAAAGTAGTAATCATTATTAAAGTATTAAACATTTTGATGATTAAAAACATTTTGATAACAGATAATCAGATGAAGAATGATGACAATGACTGATTGGAACGATACCGGTCAATGATGATGACGACGATAACGATGAATATTATGAAATCGATGACAGTGATAACATTTATAACAGTGATTTTGTGTATTATTATAATAGTTTGGATGGGTCCGTTTTATTCACTTATTTAAATATTTATTTGTAAGCTGATCATTGTAGTGTGTCTCAGCAAATATCTATTTTTTGTAAAACAATAATTAATTTGGTTAAAGTGCCAATAATACTTTTGTGACCGTGCGCTCAAAATGAAAGTTGAGTAATGTGCCGGTAGTTTACTATCTCTCGTCAAGCTACACTTCATTTGTGCTATGATGCATAGTTACATTTATCTTTTAGGAGCAAGTATTTGGTCACCACTCAATAGATCTATTAATATTAAAATCTTGTCGATTTCTCTTTGGTTTGTGAGGTGTAATTGTGAAATCGTACCCTCGTTCAGTTAGTATTTTCATCAAATAATTTTCATAAGTTGTCACAGAATGTGTTACACCATTTACGGAATCCAGAACGATACTCATCGTACGCTCAGACGCATATAAAGAAAGAACTGTTTGGATTACAAACATTGAATTAAAACAATGTTTTTAGATTGATTCTATTGAGCACACAAAAGCGATGAAAATAAATTAACACACAAACAAGTATCCTTATTAAATCATAATTTTCTCTGCTTTCTTACATAAAATCTAAAATTTCCAAAGAAACTAAGATAATAATATAAACTAAAAATTATATAGAAACTAAAAATTATTATTAAATATCGGCAATAATAATAACTTACTACTTTAATCATATTTGTTACTTCTGGATTGAAATTGTTGCGATGAACATTTATTTTCCTCAAGACCCTCGCTTGTTGATCCTCTGGCAATAGAGTTAAGCTTTTCCCGAAAATTAGTAAAAAGAAAATGCATAAATGGCATTGAAAATTCATCCGCATAAATAATTTAAAATATTGACTTTATTTACTAAAAATCTTTAAAATTTTAAATTGAAATTATTAAAAAATTAAATGATAACCGAAAACTGTTATTATGTTATTCTTTTAATTATGAAATGAGTCGCTTCAAATATTCAATTAATAACTAAGGTCTGGAACTAATAAAAAAATAATTCCAAATTAATTTATATTAGCTGGAATAAACGTCATAAGAAAACCAAATAATTTAGAAAAAGCTTCAAAAAACGACTTCAAACACACACGGGAAAATCTATCAAAGTTATATTTGAACCTTTCAAAGAAACCCGCTTTTAACAAATATTTTTTTGACAACTTAGTAAACTAGAAATCTTAGACATTTTATGTGTTACAAAATTCACACAAATAAATGAAGTAGTAGTGTAAGATAACAAGAAAATTGAAACATTCGAAATAAAAAAATACTATAAAATAGGAAATAATAAATATCGAATCAAAAGTGAAGAAACTGAAAAAGAGTAGAATCATTTGAAGCTGACAGACAAGGATAATGACAATTTGACATTACATTTATTGATTTTATTATATTATTTTATTTTGGTGTAATTTTTCTTTATGTTTTAAGTAAATTAGATTATTTCAATCTATATAAAATAACAAACTGTGATTCATCTATGTTTATTGCATCACCTTGAACAATCTGTGATTGATTTTCACAATTTATGATAACATTTAATACAAACTTGAGAATATTATTGATAATGATATTTATGTATGTCTTTTTATATTCCAAATATCAGAAAGTGATAGTAAAGATAAATTAAAAAATATATAGTTTTAACTCCTCTCCCCCAAATAAATACATAATAATTTTTAATAACACGTCCGGCTAATTAATTAGTTATATAAATATCGGTTTTAAATTTTGACGCAGGCTTCAATAATGTTTTACAATAAAAGACGCATCAATCCTAATTTTTAATTACAGACGTAAGGCGTCAATAAAAAACAAAAATATATTAATAAAAATAATAATAATTGACGAGAGGTATCATTAAGCGCATTAAAAAACACGTTAAGTGTCAAAAAAAGCAAAATATTTTAATATATTAACTGAAAGAATTCACAGTCAAATCACAACTAAAATCATAACTTAGGTTTCTAACTCTCAAAGATAAGAAGCTTAAATTAAAGTAAAAAGTACATAGCCTAGCTTGGGCAACAGTATTCGATAACAAAGTTACATTAAAACATTTTTATTAGCACGAAGCTTTTTGGTGAAGGTCAATTGTTTTTTTGTATAAAACATTTTATTTACATCAATAAATCTTTAAATTCGAATTATCATTTTTTATTTATATACTTGCCAAAGTTGAGAAAGTGGAACCACAACAATGTGAAACCATTATAAAATGTCAATGGAAAACAGAGGTCAGATAATCTGTGAACTTCAGACTGTTTATTTTACGATTGCTTATCATCCATTCCAACGACACATGTCTCTTCCAGAAAGAAGAAGAATCACCTGCAACTAAAAAAAAGATGATTTTTTTAAACTATTATTTTTTGATTTCTTCAAGAATATTCTTCGAATTTAATTCTTTTATCTCATTTCCTCTTGTTATTTTTATGTTTAATTTCGAGCTTTTCTTGTACTTATTATGCAATCTATATTTTTGTCTTTATTTTTTATTGGTGTTTTCTTCGTTTTTTTCGTCTTTACTTTATGTTTGTATGTTTGATTTTGAGCTTTAATTAATTGAGCTTTAATAAATCCTATCTAAAATGTATAATTTCCCATTATAACACAAGACAGTCATAATATTTTCAAATGACACTAAAATTCTGATTCAGACAATTAAAACAAAAATATGTAAGCTTCCAAAACAACACAAATGATTTCACAGAAGTGGAAAAACCATTTACAGCCGATCATAATGATAATAATAATCTATGATAGTCATTAATTAATGATAGTCATTTATTTTATCTAGGTCTTAAATTAAATTTTAATTTCTTTCTCGAAAAATTATCATGATTAACATAAAAATGAAAATCTACTATTATTTCCGTTTATGGTGATTAAAATTTTCTCTAATTCAATTAAAATATTTTCAAAAGTGATTAGTGAAAATTAGAATGTTTTAGTTTATCGTGTGCGCAGAGGCTTAACAAGGGTATGGCAGGCATGACACGTGCCTAACGTATAAATACGCAAATGAAAATAACCCTTAGAGTTGTGTTTTAAAGCCGAAGCAAGCTACTTGAATGAACGTTGTGAAAAATATGGAGAAGCCTACATTTGTGATGTGGATGGGCAAGAATTATATGAAGAAATTTTGTATTTTAGAAAGCTGCTAACAAGCCGTCCAGAAAAAATATCAAACCCCGAATAATTACTTAATTTTATAGTTCAGTATGGAGATGAAAATATTTTTCCCAATATGCGTATAGCATTGCAAATATTGCTGACAATCGTGGTTTCTATTGCCAGTTGCGAAAGATCATTTACAAATTAAAATTGATACCTTCATATTTGAGAGCCTCGATGGGCCAAAGTCGATTATGTGATCTTACTTTACTTAGCATAGAACGATAAATGACCGAAGAAATTGACTTCGATAATATAATTAAAAAATTTACATTACCTAAAGCAAGAAAAAAAAACTTGTAATAGTGTTAATACATTTAACTTGTATGATATTTTTACCCAATACTAAAGTAGTTTTTTAGAAAATAAAACGTAAGTAACGTATCGTCGGAGATAGGTGATAGTGACAAAACGGCGCCCTGCCCATACCTAAGGGGGTAAAATATTTTTTTATTTTTTGTTTAAATAAAGTCTACTTGGGAGGGTCAAAAAATAGTTTATTTTTTGTTTAAATGAAGTGACATTTTTTAATGATTTTTAACAAGTCAGCATATTGGTCACATAGTGAGGTCTATATTTAGTCTCGTAAAATAATAATAATAATAATGTTGGGGTTATCGGTGAATTCTTGTCGATCTGACTCCAAGTGGGCTTTAAACAGCAGTAACGAACTCCAAACGATATAAACTTTATTGATTAATACACTTTATCTCCACTTTAAAATGACACAACGAATTAATAATCGATCACACTTAGTGCTTATTGCGACCCTTCGGGAAGAATAGCACTTTTCGGATCAATTGGCTTTACAATCACCTGACTACTGCGGTGGGTTTCTGAGATCGGTAACTCTGATTTAGTTGCTTTGCTTTGACCTTGCTTAATTTCTGTTTCAAATTTCTGTTTAATTCTTTTTTTATCTTTCTTTGTCTTCTGTAATTCTTTGTCTCCTGCAAATTTCTTGTCTCTCGCAAATTTTGTCTTTCGTAGTTTTGGCCTTTCGCAAGTTTTTTTCTTAATTTTTTGTGTGTCCCAATTTCAATTGCGCTTTCTTTTTATACTCCATCATTCAATAACACTTAGTGATGTCGAATTGAATTTCTGATATCTTTTAACGCTAATTCCTTTTGGGCCTCCATTATCACTGACATCTGTCCAGATAACTAATTTTTGGAGATGCCCTTTCCCGGATTTTCTCTTATTACTTTCTCGTTGTTCAACATTTCTTTTTCATTCTCTTTTTATGAGGCTCCAGAACCACATCTTACTCACTTCTCATTGTTTCCCCCAATCATTTTACATGTTTATTAATTATTTTATTTCATTATAATAATTCATAATAATAATAATAATAATAATAATAATAATAATAATAATAATAATAATAATAATAATAATAATAATAATAATAATAATAATAATAATAATAATAATAATAATAATAATAATAATAATAATAATAATAATAATAATAATAATATTGGGGTAATAAGAAAAAAGTGCAGTAAAATCAATAAAACACCAAAATAATAAACATGCAATATTAATTAAAAAATTTATAATAATTCGAAAGTAGTATTGACCGGTGGAAATTGGTATGGTTGAACGCCAAATTGAGAGACGTGTCCAGAAATAATAATAAAAATTTACTGAGGGGTCCCTAGAAAAAAATATATGACAAAAAAAGAAATTAATTAAAAAAATTAATTTCTAATGGGAAGCCCGAGGCAATGGAAAACCCGAGAGATGAGGAAAACCCGGCGTGTAGACGGAATAATATAAAATGGTAAATTGGCCTAAACAATATTAAATGGGCGCCACTGATCTATGGAGAGGTAATTATTTCGTAATTCGTAATTTAGTAATGGAGCAAACGTTGTTGACAAAAATTTCGGATAAGGTGGTCTGTGAGAAGTAATTATTTTTAATAATTTAATAATGTAGCAAATGTTGTTGACAATCCTCGGAAAACAGTTTGAGCAGGAGTATAAAAGGAAAAGAGAAAAACATGAAAAGACCAGTGATCGACGCAAACGAGTAGTGTAACCAGGTCAGTAGAAGAATCTAAATTCAAGTAAAGTCAAAGTTATCTATCAGAAAGGGTGATTATCCTTTGGATACCTACCCTAAGATAATCAAATTTATACGGTGGTTGAAGGGTGCAAATAAATTAGTGAAATTGTGATTACAAAACATTGAAATAAATCGGATTGAGTTGTAACTGTGATAAAGTGCAAATAATATTATTCTGTGTTGGGTTTGCTTATTTGATTCGAAAAGGACACGAGGAGTCAGAGGGAACCGACTTTCAATAATAATAACCCAACAATAATAATAATGTTGGGGTTGTCTGTGAATTTAAGTAGAATGTATTGTCAATCTGTCTCCAAGCGTGTTTTATAACAACAGTAATGAACTCCAAACGATATTATTGATTAACACACTTTATCTACACTTTAAAATGACACAGAGAATTATCTTTTGCAGTTATCTTTTCGATAAAAGCTAAATAAAATTAGAGCGTTCTTGCCTAAAACTTCTTTATTTTGCTCTTGAAAATAGAAATCTTCTAATTCTCAACAATCTCTATTTAATTTTGGAAAGTAAATTTTTCAATAATAATAAACTCACGTACTAAATTACTCTGAAAACAAACAAAAAAATGGCACTTTTCAGCACATTTTTGGACTTAAAAATCAATATTTCCATTTTTCTATAGTGAAAAAGAATCCCTAAACTAAAGATACCCGAAATACATTTAGTAAAGCAAAGGTTGTTCTGAATTAGTCAGAAATTGCACTTTACACTTAAAAATCAATAATTCCAAGGTCATCATTTTTCAACTCCCAATGGAAGTTAGTGATAACTAATGGTGATGTCAAACGCTCACATCTACCTAATTATGTCCCTACATTATTAAAAAGGTTAAACAATCAAAGATATCTTAAGGCTAATAACAACATTTGACAATATTCATTATGTTCACCAATAACACTAAATTAATCGAAACAACAAATCATAAACGCTAAAAAGTACAGATAATGCCACTGCGAGCGAATATCTATATTTAATTCCATTACTGGAACATAAATTAGATTCGCAAAATACAAATGTTTCAGGACATTTTGTACAGGACTTTCCAGTTCGGTACGGTGGACTGGTGCTTATATTTTCCGGTCTAATTTGAAAAGTTAAAATTCATTTTGCTGACAAAAATGAAGAGGTTCCTTACTTAGGCCAAAATAAACAGGTTATCATATAATGTACATTTGCAGGGTCCTGAGAAGGACAAGATGCTTTTCCACATCCCAGGTTAATGGATGCAGCCCATATCACCTGAATATAATGTTAAAATTTATCGATACTTTCAATTTTACCTGTAAATAATGCACGCAAATTCCGTAACAAATTGAAGGGTAAGTGTAATTAAAATATTCTTTACTCCAAAAGTCGACTGCATCTGATGCTTCGAAAGTGTCAGAGAGTTTTTTGGTTATATCAAATATGTTTATTCCATATTCTAAATAAGCCTTGTTATTTTCAGGTGGATATCCATAACTGCAATATTTACTCCATTTATCAGCTAGGGAATTTAGAGATTCATTTAATCTCTAAACGAAAATATTAATTTAGTAACATATTTATCTTTAAACGTCAAAAAATAAACTACTCTCTCATTTACAATGGATTAGATATTCAAAATCACCACTTCATCTTTCTTATCTAATCTAATAACAATAAAATCGTTTTGTCTGAGTCTGTGTTACAATTTTAAATACTAATAAAATAATCTACTTTCAAATTAAAATTAATATATTCAGATTAAATTATCCATATAAATGAAGGCGTTTTGTCTGAGTAAAGACTAAGATAATATTGAATTCCAAAATGCATCAATATTAAGGTAATTACGCTGGTAATGGATTATTAATGGACTATGAATGACGATTTCGACTTTGGAAATAAGATGAGAGAGAATTGTAAGAAGTATATTTGTGTTAGATTCTGCACAGCTGACTTAAGTTATAAATACTCAAGTTGAAACTTTATAATTATTTCAATAACAAATTAATTAAGCTTTCACTTGCAGCATTTGGAATACGATAAAATCTGGTAAAATACTAACGAATTTCGATTTTATTCGGACTTCAGCAAACATATCGAATGGCACTTGATTTGAAGTAACATTGAAACTAAAAAAAATTTTAAAATGTTTTGGAGTGTTTTACAATGACTTTTTGTGGCATACGTACATTTGGTTGCTAATTGAATTGTCGCTTTAGTATCAAACTGTAAATAATTCACCTCCCAAAAATAAATAGATTTGAGTTCTACTCAATGCTTCAGTTTGAGAAAAATGTAAATTCAAAATAATTTTATTTAAATTTTTAAAGTCACATTTTGACTAGGTCACCAGCGAGTTTTGAACAACCGAAAGAATCGGTTCTGCGTTACGACGTAGTGACATTCGACAACAACAATAATAAAATGGAGTATTGCATTAAAAAATATTTGCAATCTGCTCATTTAATGTCTAAAATAATAAATTAAAACACAAATGATAATTTGGTCATCTCAACCGTAAAATAGGAGATTTCTAGCAAATCCGCATTGCCACCTTAAGTATGGCGTTCAAGTGCAAATGGCAACGCTGCATTGGGTTTCACCATTACTCCCTGAGAATAAAATGTTGGTAACAGTACGTTGAACTTTTTTTAATGGTCTGTACTGCCAAAATTTTGATGTACTTTTTAGGTACTGCTTTTGGATTTAAAACGTTTTGTATCATTACTATTTTACACGTGAAGACTTTTATAATTTCTTTTTAGGAAAATGATGCAATAATAAAAAAATATTCAAATGATAAATATCCCAAAAAATTAAAACAATTTTTAATTTTTTGCATAAAATTAATTTGTAGAGTAAATAGTAACCCGCACTTTCCATCCTTTTCATCCGTTTTGCTTGTTTTGGATTAAAAAATCTGGTCATCTTACTAACATAATTTTTATTGTTTTCATTTATTAACATTTAACACCATAATAAAACAAATATTAAATTAATGTTGTAAGTTTAATCAAATTTTTTTCTTTTTCCAAGCCTCCCCCTATAGTATTTGAAATGTTGTAGACATTATTGACATTGATATTTATAAATAATAAATACCTTTAAATTTTGTTTCTAGAGCTTTTGCAAGCAATCTTCTTTATTTGACAAAAGAAAATATACTATTTTAAAAAGTGTTAAATTTAGGGAGAGCATTTTAAGTAGGAGACAATTCGGAAAATTAAAAGTACTGTTTATGTTAAAATATTTTAAAAAAGCCCGAGAAAAAAAATGTTCAATTTCTCTTTCGACTGATAATTAACAATTATTTCCTCGCTAAATAAAATAATTTTAGGAAAAACAAAAAAAATATCATTCAACTTTACCATTTTTGTCATATCACTGGCTGAAGGTTTGACAATATCTCTTTTCCAATTTATCGCTTTAAGAACATTTTCTATTTCTGAGGAGTCTTCGGTCAAACTTTTATGTCTGATTCCAATTATAAAAAATATTAAAAATTCGCAAAATTTGCAATTCATTCTGCGATTTTAATCTAACTTCTTTTAATAATATTTAACATAATAATTTTGATCCATAAGTATTTATGATATTGATCACCTTAACTATATAAATAATTTAATTAATAAATTAATTAATTAATAATTACTCTGAACTTATTTAGGAAGTTTTTTTGCAGCAAGAAAGTTTTGAGGTATTTAAATTTAAATTAATAGCTGAAACCAAACTTAATTAAAAAATATTGATATTAATATAAAAAGAGGAGTATATCCAGACCAAATGTTCTTGATCGTATTACATAGTTTTTGTAATGTAACGCCACAGAGGTAGGGAATAGCACAATTTGATATATTATTAACTTATTATAAAATATCTAACCTTTGAAGTATGGTCTCGTGATTAGTAGAAAATATAGAATAAGTCAACTGGCAAAAAACACTTCATATCAGCTTACATGTACATGGTGGGTTACAGGGTTTCAAATCTTGCCTATCCTTCGAGTTGCCCTCGTAACGCCATACAAAAAAATGCTAACCGCCACTTGGCACCCGTTGCTAGGCAACATTGGTAATGTGTTCAAGTGGTGGATTGCCCGCAAAAATTGAGTGTTACTGCTAATACTATAATTGCTCGGACAATCCTCGGGTTCACGAGCTGTCGATAGAAGACCTATGCTCGCTTTGCTTGGTCCCTTACATGGAAATTTAGACTGATTAGCGTAGATGAGTTCGAGTCTAACTCACGATGACTGAATACATAAGTGCTGATTTATTTAATGGACAAAGAACATGTATAACAATGATAAGTTAATTCGATTGACTTGATGCTTGTGCGGCTCGGCGTCGGGCCCGTTCCTTACGTCCCGGCCGGCGGATGGTTGGTTGAATGGCTGTCGACTTTGAGCTTGGTGTGGCGCCATCAACAACACGTTGACTCGGCAGCTGGGAAGGGGCGAAGATGAGCGGATACGTTACCGCTTCCCCTTCCCGACAGGCTGCTAGGGCAACTTCTAAGCCCCTGATCTGTGTGCGAAGACTCTGATTTAGCTGGCGTTCTTCAGCCCAGCCCTTTTGAGTTGCAGTGAGTCGATGATAGAGTATCTTCGTCCGTTTGGGGTCGGACCAGGTCGCTTTGACCTGCTGCACCTCGCGAGTTAATTGCAATATCTGACTGAGTAGCTCTGCATTTGTCTGCCTCGCGCGATCTAGCTCGCTCTGCATTAGTTTCAGGACCGACATTACTATAAAGAAAAAAAAATACTCAGATTAACCTTGTTTAATGTGGGGAATTCTAATTATTTCAAACATAGTTAAGAAGGGAAGTTTATTTAAAACAAAAGTTTTAAGATGAACAACTCATTATAATTTATCATTAATAACATCACTAGGGTAAAATGTTAGTTACGATTGTGACTGGAAGTCAGGACTCTTCATGGAACTTCCTGACTCCTTCTTCCGGGGAGTAACCGGGGATGATGGGCACTGGTCGTCGAGTGTTGCGTGCCGGCCGAGCCGGATACGTCTCCGCGATGCGCCCGACGAAGATGCCCTCTTCAACGTTGGCGAGGTACATCCTCGCCTTCACAACTTGTAAGTCGACCTCTTCCTGGATCTTCTCCCACTGAGCCAGCAGGCTTCGCGCATGGTTGATAATCTCCTCTGCAGGGTACTGTTCTTCCTCCGGTCGGCGGGGGTCATTCCCTCGGCCTAAGATCTGCCACAGAGTTGGGCATGATCGTTTTGGACGTGGTTCCTCAAGAGTCATTGACGGGCGCGCACGTTTCCAGGCTCGGCGCCATTCATCGGCCTCTTGTTTTGAAATCCAGTTTGGGAGCATGAGTTCTTCTGAAATGATTTAATATAATACACTCTCACACTATTTACTAGTATATGAACGTTTAATCAATAGTCATAGGCTCATATAATTAAATTGCTAGTTAATTTCAGGGGGTACATCAATTGATTAAGTTAACGTTCGGGAACTTGATATTTGAACTGGAATCATAAGAATCATGGGGGTGAGATGTATAGGTTGGTGCGTTCGGGTGCTTTCTGTGGTCTCTCTATGTTGGATTTAGGTCGTTCGTCCTTTAATACGTTATCATTTTGGAAAAGAATCTATCTGCGTTCCTCGTACAGCGGAGTCTTATTGATCTGTACTCGGTTCCTCTGCTATATGGTCAGGATTATCTATGGTCTTTTGTGTGTTAATAATTTTAGTTGCTTGCCAGATTGTAACGATTGTCTGCGCATTTATGATGCTATTTATTTCTCGAATTGGAGTAGTTACTAGTGCATTTATGAATTCAATTATTAATCAAATTGGAACGATTATTCGCATCTACATCATTGTACTATTTATCAAATTGGACTAGTTGTTGACGCATTCGTCATCCGTTAATGTCGAACAGGATGTTCGCCGTCGACATTCGGCGAAACTTCAGAATCCGTGTATTTCTAATGACGACATCCGTTCGCCCTTTGTGGCGGGTATTTAATTGTAACGGATTTACTATGAATTTCAATTCAGGTTTATTAATTTATTATTCGAATCTAAATCATTTATCTTTTTAAAGGACGAAGCTTGGAGTTACTACAGGTATGAATTCGAATTTAGTTGGGTACCTTCGGGTGATCTTTATACTATGGGAGTCAGTGCGGCTGTGTCATGGATTCACGGATTACTCTATGGAGATAGTGAGTTTTATTTTGCCTAGCTAGTGGTTTATGATTTTTCTTCAAGGTAGTTATCGCGTTCGGGGAGTTGTTCGTGGCGCTTATCTGGGTGCTGTTCTTCGGTTCACGTTAGTTGAATTCTGATCGATTTAGTGTAAACTTATAAATGGCAGTTATGAATAAATTCTTATCCATTTTGTTCGTATTTTATAATTTTGATTTTTTCGGAATTATTTAGACTATTCAAAATTCATTTTAAAGTTAATCGATTTTCTTTGGATTTTTATGCGAACCTCGGTTAATTACATGAGAGGTGGGGAAGATATTGTTATTGTTTTAATTACTAAACACGCTCGGTTTGGATTTAATTTGGTACCCGATCTTAATTTACTTATTGAATCATTTCAATCCTATGTAGCAGGTAATTATCAATTTTTGTAATTTGATTCTTATCGTAGTTTTCTCCACACATTCTTTCAGCTTGATTTGCGGTTCACTTGATTAATAATTGGAAGTTTACCTAGCCTTAACCAATGTTGGGTGTATTAATTTTACTCTGCAAGCCACTCGAATTTTTCTTGGTTAAATACTTTGAAAGGGTTTCTTTACTGTTAGCTTATTTTAAAACTAAAATACTTTATTTTAATAAATTTGGATCTTTAAACTAATTTGACCCCTCTTTACCCAAAGAATTTCATGATCAGAAATTTTACTTTACTGACACTGATTTACTTTAGTTTTTAAACAATGGATTAATTTAGTTCAAATCTATAATTTGCTCAAAATTCTTTTGATGATTATTTTCATTAATATAAATTAAATCAAAACGTTATTTTCACTTAGTAATTATTTAGATCAATGGGTCAAATTAATTTAGGAGACATTGTGGAAGGACTTATAATTTTATAGAATGAATTGTAGTAATTTAATTAATGGTTTACCTACTAATAACAAATTAGTTCAATTTACTGAATGATATATTTATAACCAGTTTACTTTTACTCCATTATTTAATTTAACCAAAGAGATATTTGTAACTAATTTTACTTTTAAATCCGTAATTTAATTTAATTCAATCAATGAGATAGTTGTAATCAATTTGCTTTTAATCCATAATGTAATTTAATTTAAGCAATGAGATAATTGTAATTAATTTACTTTTAAATCCATGATTTAATTCAATTATGATCAATTTATTTTCAATCCATAAGGTAATTTAAATTAATGATTTTTATAGTTATTTCGAAATAAATTCAATTTAGTATACCAAGGATCAAATTAATTCAAATTATTAATTCAGGTTAACTATATCAACGACTTCAGTTTAATTTATCCCCGTACCTTTTCCCTTTACTAGATCCTAGGCGCATTTGTGTTTACATTATATTTATTGAGTGCCCACTGGACTACTCGGTGTGATAAGTTTAAGCCGTATGTAATATAAATTTAGGTCGATTTTTCTGAATTGAGAAACGAGGAAGCAGCTAGAGACTCCTTCCTTATTTCTCGCTTCAGCTATAGGGATGAATATTGACGTTACGACCGCTGCGTTGCTCACGCTGAGTCTTCACGGGTACATATCATTGGCGATTTTCCACGCACTTACGTGCATCTGTACTGTGTAGATTTTACTTCCTTGCGTTATGTGTCGGCTGTGGGCCGGAAAACTTTCGACATTTTAATTTATAAAACGAATATATTTGTAAAACAATTTAGGTATATTAATAATGTTTATTAATTATACAACAATTCAACAAAATTACCCTTCATTGACCAAAATAACAAATATCATCATATTGCATCAAAATAACATAAAATAAAATGCCACTCTCCCCAGGTCGTCGCCAAGCAGAGCTCTATAGAGATGCTACGGACGCGACGTGGAAAGAGGGTTCCACCATAAATAATTCTCACCTAAATGTGCTGAAAGTAAATTCTGAATAAAACTAAACGCTTTCAAAAATAGTCTCGAAAATAGTTTAAGATTTTTAAGAACTAGTTAAAATGGTTAGTTTCGAAAAACGGTGTGTTTTAATGTGAAAATGGATCAGTATATATACCTAATTTTCTGGTGTGTGAAATTTGATGTAGTAAAACAAAATTCGACCTTGTTATTTTCTAGTAAATTCTATTCTTTGATTTTAATATTTTTTGATTTATTTTTATAATTTTTTATTTAGAATTTTTATTGAATTATTGCTAATTCAAATTTTTCGATTTAAATTTCACTTTAATGAACTTTAATTGATTTTTTCAATTTCGTCGAATTTGTTGTGTTTTCTTGTTGTATTTGTGTAGGTATCTTTCGGATCTTGGTGCATTTTGTTATCATTTTAATTTATTTTTGTGTTTATTAATTTATATTTAATTCTTTTATTTCTCAGATTTTATAGGGTTTAATTGGTGTTTCCTGATTTATTTAAATCTGCATGTTATGTTTGCTTGTGTGTTTCTGATCCATTTAAACATTCTCAAGGCCGCTTACGTTCTGGCCCAACATACATTAGGGTGATAACTATTTGATTTTTTCTCATTTTGAAATTTGCACAGTTTCATTAAATGAACCTTTGCATGAAAATAATGAATAAACTTATAATTTTTTTAAATTAAAAAAAATGTTCCCTACCAAACAATTTAACATTTTTCTGTCATAATAAGAACTTGCACTGTCTGTAACGCACTTTTTTATACATCCGTTTCAATTCATTCAAAACTGATATACTGAAATGAAAAAATGAAAAATGTTATAATATAGGGGAATACATACTTACCCGTGTCAACATGTAATTTGTTCAACTGAATAAAAACTTATATTATAGGAAGGAAGGAGTTTGAAGAAAATTTTTTTTTACCATAAAAATATGTTGATTTATAATTTTATTTGGTTCGGTAAGATTGTTTGATCTGACTCCACGTGCTCTTTAAATGATACTGGAATAACTCAACATAGGAAAACTTTTATTGGATACTAACAATTTCACAACGATTCAAATGTTAATTTTACAATACTAGCAGGAATCCTCACGGGAAGCCGCATTTTCAATTAACTACTAAAATATCCTTGACAAGTCTGACTAGTTCTTTTTCAATCTCACAAATCTTTTGAACTTTTCTGTTACTCGCAATTTTTCAAAATTATTTGTGTCTCTAATGTTGATTCGAGACTTCTTTATATAGGGAATCTCTCCTCAAACAACTAATCTGATTTCCGGCAATTTACATTGGACTCCCGGGGAACTAGTTAGATACTTTACTTTTATCTTTTGGCCGCTTCGGCCGTTCCCAGGGAGAAGACTACGAAATAAATAACATTAGGGAATAATCAGTTCCCTTCGTAATTAAATTTATTCAATTCGGAGAATTTCTTCCTAATTTAATTTATTTGTTTTCGTCATTTTAATTAATAAATTAATTTGTAAATCTCTATATATTAAATCTCTATATATTTCTATTTTTAGTAACTTTTTAGACACTTTTTTAAAATTAAAGCCGAAAATTTTTGAAAATAATACCAATAACTTTACTTTGAGTTTGTGAGAAAATTATGAAATAATTTCTTATGATTTTTCATGAAATTCAATCAATTTAATATTTTTACAACATTTCAGATATTCAAAAGATATCCATCGAAACTCAAGGTTTTTGCAGAAATGAAGAAATAACAATGTAAGATTTAACTTGTACTTAAAATAAATTCATTATTTTTCTCATTTACAATTTAACAGGAGTAGGGGAACTAGAACCTTCAAACGAGGAGTTTAAAAAACGGAAAACGTAAGTTTTAGATAACTTAAGTTTAAAAATAATATTTTTTATAGAAGTATAAAAAATCCAAATCATTAATACCATTGAAAATGGCGATGATTTTATAAATTTGTGAAATTAACGGAAATTTACAAAGCCTCATAAAATCAATAAATATCAAAAGTTTGGATTTGTTAAAAGGTTAAAATGATGGCAGCCAAAACAAATTTCCAAGGAACAGAGAAATAATTTATTTGAATATTGGATCTTTTTAATAATAAATTTTATTTTAATAAAATTTAATTTTCAATTAATCAAACTTAAATTTATTCGAAAATAATTCCATTAATTTACATAAATTGGCATAAATTCCTAAAAAAAACCTAAAGAAAATTAATGAAAGTAAATTTTAAATACACGTTGATGAAAAGTATTTTTTATGAGGTTGAGTAATGATCTCATAAATATACGAGATCACAATCCAAGCCTTAAAATATACTTTATTAACAAATTTACCTGTCAGCCATTTTAAAAATGGCTAATTCATTAACTTAATCATAACTGTAGTTGGATGTTCATTAAAACTTCTATTATAGAACTTTTTAATGAACTGAAACGGGGGTCTTTACTAGGGTAGTCAGAAAGTCTTATCATGTGTTCAGTTTATTTTTAATAAAGCAATACGAGTAACACTATGGTCCTTGTCTTTGGTTGGTCCAGTATATCTTCTATTTGTTGGTTCGAGATTGATACTTCTACGTTTTTCGATTCTTTTTCCTCTTTGTATATACATTTTCCTTTATGTTTTAGTTTTGTAACGTTTTGGTTTGGTGTTGGTTATTGATTCTTACATCCATCGCACATTATTCCTCGTCCCGTTTGGCAATACCCTTGACTTTTAAATTCCACTGGTCTCGGGTTTTCTCTGAAGGTTTTTATTCTCTCTTCGAATATCCTTTTTATAGTTTTTCCTTTCTCTGTTAGTTCGGTTTGGTCTTCGAAATTTCTGGTTATAGTTAACTTTTTCTCCTCCCTTTTCGTATTTGCCTAATCCTAATTTTTGTATTCCTTCGAGTTTACTTTTTGCTTGGTTTCCTACGTCGAAATTTAGTATGAATGGACACCTTGGAAATTTTTCCTGATGTTCACGTCTTGTCGTTTCTCCTTTCTTCCATTGTGCGAGTTTCCCTCTGCAAAAGATGCATGTAACTTCGTCTGGTATCTTCTGTGTTCCTGTAAAATAGAATCCTTGTGCTGCCAGTTCTTTGCTCCGTTGGTCAGTAAATATCTCGTTATCTTTGAATGTTAAGTATCTCTGTTCTTCCTTTTTCAACTTCTCATCTTTTATTTTCATTTGCGAATATACCTTTTTCATGGTTTGTTGGGGTATTCCTGCTAGGTTATAGTCCGTGTAGTATAAAACTGCTGCTGTCAATGTACTGATTCTCTCTTCTTCTTCCGGTTTTCTTCAAGGTTTTGACCAAAGTGCTCCTGATCCATCTCTTATATCCATTGATTTTTTGTTTGCTGTTCCCGTTTCGTCCGCCATCTAGTAATAATTATTGTCATCCTTTTTTCGATTTTTAGTTTTTATGATTTTTATGTTATTTTACGTTTTGATTTTTATTGTTTTTATTTACTTTTTTTATTTACACCTTCTCTCTCCTTTCTTACAACGTCTTCACTGGTTTCTCCATTTCTATTTTTATATACAAATTATCGTCGTGCAAAAATCCATTTTCTCTCAATCGTCTGTAAGAATAGAAAAACGGTGTACCTACTGCCGTGTTTTTTTTCTTACTCTTTTCGGATTGTGATATTTATCTCGTCCTAACATCTTGAACGTGATATTTTGCTTATAGGGCCACGTTAGTAATTCGTCATATTCTCCTCTTCCTATTCTGAAGAAGAAACTTATGTGGGTTTATTCCTTTTCTTGTTTTATCATTTACGATTTGGATTTGGTTACTTCTCTTTCTTGTTGGTTTGTCTTGATTGGTTTTGGTGGTTTTCTTGTTACTGTTCTCCACTGGGTGTTTTTTTCCTTTTTGGATGTGTACTTCATATTTTCCAGATTCTCCTTTTGTTAGTATGCGGTATTTTCGGTTCCTCTCGTCTTTATTTGTTTCACATTGAATTATTTTATTTACTATTCTATTTTCTTTAATTTCGATTATTACCTCTTCTTCTTTTACTAGCTTTAGTTCTTCTTTTATTGTTATTGCTTCAATCTGTGACACTCGGCGTTTATATGGATTTTCCTTTGGTATTGTTCTTGTTGTAATGGAGCTGTTATTGGTTTCCTTGTGGTAATTGTTCCGTTGTTTCCTGCACATACGATATACTCTATATTACTTACTAGATGTTCCCATAAACATTTCTGCTTTTTCTTTAAATTTGTTTCCAGCATTTCGTGACCAAGTTTCGTATATATAGTTGTTTGATCCTTTTGGTTCCCGTATTCACTGTTTTTAGGTTGTTTATTCCTGGGTTCACTTGAAAGTTTGTTACCCTCCCCTATGTTTTCATATCCCAACATATTTCTCTTGTAAGTTCACATGTTTATGGATCTCCTGGTTGTATATCCATTCTACCTGGTTTTTCTATTAATTCAAAATAACAACTTATACTTGCATTTTCCGCCAGGTGCAGGCATATTCCTTTGCTTGGAACTCCCTCGTGATCAATCGTTTGCAACATGAAAGATTTCATCGCTTTTTGGTTTGCTTTATTGGCTTCCGTTAATTTGATTGACGTGATCAATATCATTATTTTTTGTAGTAGGGATGGTCGGTTTTGATTTTCATTTGATTTTTGTATGTTTCTTTCATGTAGTGGTATCCCTCGTTTTTGCTTTCCTTCGCTGTTGTTATTATCTCCTGTTTCTTATATATTTTCCGGTGGTTCTCTTTTTCTTTCTTGCGTAGGTTTATTTATGTCCTACCCGTTATCTTGATCTTTGTTGTCCCCATTATTATTTCCTTGTCTATTCGGAGTCTCTTTAAAATGTCGTCCTCGACATTTATTGCTTCGATTATCTACTCGTATGTCTTTATTATCTTGGCTTTTAGGTCGTCCATTTCTTTTGTTTCTTGTTTGCTCTTTTGGAACCTTATTTGCTTTGGATGCCATTTATGTATTATTGTTAAATTGCTTTTATTGTCTTTGGGAACGGGTAGTAAGCATATATTGTCTCGTTTAGCAGGATGTTACTATTTCGTACAATATATTTCAGATCGAATACTCTTATTGGGGAACTTTCATATGTCCATTTCATTAGACTGGCTGTTGCTTCATCTTGTTTGACGTCAATAGCTTCCCAAAGAGTTTGGATGCTTTCTCCCATTGTTTCCCTTTTGTTTATTGTTGCATTATTGATGATGAACTTCACCGCACAGTCCTAACCTAGTGCGGTTATTGTCGTGATTTTAGTGCGTATTGAAGTACGTTGTTTTCCCCGTTATCTCTTTCCTTAAATGTTGATCCGGTTCTTAGTAATTCTGGTAAAAGGGTTGTTGAAGCATCTAATGCTGCTAACATTAATGGGGTTTGTCCCTCTTCGTTTTTTACGTTTGATGCTTGTCCACATTCTTGCATAAATTATGTCTAGTGTTCTTTTTGTTTCTTGTGTTGTACTGCGAAGTGTAATGGTATGTTTCCGTCTACGTCCGTCATTGTCAATATTATGCGTATCTCCTCCTTTATGAGATTCATTTTTGGTGGGCTTCTGGCTCCTTTAGCATAATCTATTGTGATTCTTTCTGCTTTATTGATCGTTCTTATCCATCCCTTTCCTACAACCCATTCTGGCATTATTTCTTTTATTGCTTTAACTATTGTGTCCATCTTGTCGACATTATCCTTTGTTGGATCTAATGCTATCTTTGGCTCGTCTGATTGTGGTTCCTCTTCAGCTTGTGGATTATTTGTTACCGTTTCTGTTTTGCGACTTAACATTAGTCCATTTATGCTTAGTTGTTGGGTTTGTGATCTGGTTTTCATACCTCGTATTTCTGGTTCTCTTTTTATTGTCTTGGGTATTGCTTTGCATCGGCTTACGTTTAAGTATATAGGTCTGGTGAGTGTATTGTTTACTAACTTAACCCGTGCATTATTTTCGTTTACGTATATTATCTCATATGGTCCTTTGCCACTTCTTTGTAATTTTCTGGCTACATCTAGGATGATTTCTGGTGTTGCTGTTACCCAATCTCCAACTTGAAAGTTATGTTCGCGTATATCTCGTTTTTTATCGTGCAATTCTTTATAACTTTCTTGAGTAAACCGGATATTCAAGCCTACTGTTTTCAACACTTCTTGCATTCGTTCTTTGTATCCTGTTACGTAATCGGCAGCTATACTAACACAAATTTAAGCTCATAATGAGCAAGAGAGTAATTGATTTTTAAGCGTAAAGAAAAGATTGAAGAGATATTAAAAACCTGAAAAGAAGAAATAAAGACCAAGAAATCAGAAGATATTTAGAAAAAATAGGAAAGAAAGTTTATCTTAAATTTGTGCTAAGAATCCTGATATACAGTAAATTAAACATCCAAACAAAAACTAGCTAACCAACAATTGAAGAAGTGTCTGCGCTTGTGACAGAAAATTTGCTAACTAAGGATCAAGATTGGTGCAAACACCATATAAGAACAAGTAAATGCTTTTAGAAATTGTGAAATCCCATGATATAAATAGATGCAAACCGATTAAAAGCTCGTATTTTGAGGTTATCGCCAATAGATTTATTCCACTAGATCAATCCTAGGTCGACTTGCACAGATTTCCATCGATTTTTTTCAACCAGTCATTTAAAGTTGATAACATACATTTAAAAAGCATTCAAAATTCCTCCATATGATAAATAGTGCCCTTTTTATCTAAAGTGTCTTATAAAATGTAAATAGTTTGTAACGGGATAAAAATTGTTTGACATAATTATATTAAGGGGGGTCACTGGAAGTTTGACAATTGTTGACAAGGAAGAGAAGAGTTGTTAAAAATTGCCTAAAAATTGGTGACATAGTTAATGGACGTCCGCTTACAGGCTATTATTTAATAATTACGTATAGAAAACGTTTAGTGAATGTTATTATTATTATTATTATTATTATTATTATTATTATTATTATTATTATTATTATTATTATTATTATTATTATTATTATTATTATTATTATTATTATTATTATTATTATTATTATTATTATTATTATTATTATTATTATTATTATTATTATTATTATTATATTATTATTATTATTATTATTATTATTATTATTATTATTATTATTATTATTATTATTATTATTATTATTATTATTATTATTATTATTATTATTATTATTATTATTATTATTATTATTATTATTATTATTATTATTATTATTATTATTATTATTATTATTATTATTATTATTATTATTATAAGTAGAAAACGGTGATTATTATTAATAACTATATTGTTGAAAAAAGTTTCGATTATTATATAATCCTATTCAGTTTCTATTGATTTTCTTGATCTGGTTGAAATTTCTATTAACACACCTAGCCACCATTATTTTCGACCCAAGGGGTGACTTTATATTCAATTATCTGAATAATAATAATAATAATAATAATAATAATAATAATAATAATAATAATAATAATAATAATAATAATAATAATAATAATAATAATAATAATAATAATAATAATAATAATAATAATAATAATAATAATAATAATAAGAATAATAATAAGAAGAAGAAGAAGAAGAATGATTAAAAAATATTAAAAAACACTTCTACGGACCATTGAAAGAAATTTTCGAAATCTGAACCTGATTGTAATAACATATGCTTCAAATATAGGAAGCCCATTTAAATTCTGATCTATCTCATTTGATAGTTGAACAGGATTTCAAAAACTTTCTTGAACAATTTTCGGATCAAGTACATTATCTGCCTTAAAATTTTATAAAATATAAAATAAATAAAAAATCAAACAAAAACCGATATATTTAATTATATAACCTTATTACACAAAATAGGGTATTATAGATATCATTTTTAAAAATTTCCTTCCACATAAATTCTGCAAGATACAAAGACAAATCCACTCTTCTTACACTTCGTAAAGACTTTAACTTGAGTTTTTGTTTATTCCAATACGATTCAATATTTTGTGTATGAATCTTAGTAATTGGATCTACAAAATACAGCGAATGATTTATCGTTTGATGTTTAAACCCAAAAGATGATTGAATTTGATTATATTTGATTCATCAAAGTGTATAATTGTTCCTGGTCTACAAACTCGTTTTATAATGGGTGGTAGTGTTATTGCAGACCTATATGAAACTATTTCCATATATCCCCTAGCTGGAACAAATGTTGTTTCAACGATACCGAACACCCAAACCTGATTATATGGTGCTCTAGCTGGGTATGACAGAACTTAGATTATCATTGTGCCACACTTTGTTTATTCCTCCAAGACGAATCGGATCTGCGTCAAGATGACGTTTTACTATTAGACGTAGACGCAGAAAAATCTTTATTATAGTTCTTTTTTTAGATTAAATTCAGTTACCAATGATTTAATTGTCTTGTCCATAGTCAATAAAAATATGACGGAAAAAGCTTCAACAACTGGACATCTTAGATCTTCAAATATAGAATCTGATCTTATGTTGTTCTGTAAAAATCGCAACACGCATTGTTACATACCCATGTATAATTATCTTTTGTCTGCCTTTTTCTTATAATCATGGAGATTTTACAATTTTGGAATAGAAAAGTATCTTTAAAAGACCAAGCGACATCAATTTTTCAATAATTACTTTTTTTGGTTGAAATCTTAAACTTAAAATTTCTCTTTCATAATATGACATTTTATTATTAATTGATTATTTATTAATTTGTTAATTTAAATATTTATTTATTTATTAGTACGTTATCTGCCCTGTTTAGGTCAGATAACGTACCTGATCCCGATTTTCTTTTCAATTCAATGGATTAGAGTTGTAATCAATATCTTGATATTTTGCAATGTTCTCCGCAAGTTTCTTCATAAGTAGAATGTTCTTGATAATCTTTTCATATTTTTCTTCATTGGATATTAAACCGTTTAATAAATCAATTACAAATTTTTTTGTGACAATTTTAATGTATTATTTGAAATTTTCATCCACTTATATTAATAATTTTGATATGATAAGAGTCTAATTAGATAGTTTAATACAATACACACTCTCAATAAACAATGACATCTACAATACAAATGCATAAGAGATCAAGCACTCGTGCCATACGATTGCATGAGTAATAATGATATGTACATGTAATTCAATCCCAAATTGTGTGTAGAATTAAGTAGAGTTGAAAACTGTACATGTATTAATCAATAAATATTAAAGTTGATTACAATTTTTAATTATCTGACTTGTTGTGCATATTATTAATAAACATTTTTCTTAAAAAATGAAAACTGAAAACTATTCCTCTAATATTCGACAAGTTTTCAAGAACAGAAATATATAGTAATCAAAAATTCTTGACGAATATTATGATACTTTGATATTATGAATAATTTAAAAATAATATTAATTTTGCTCATCCATAAAATGTCACTATTGCATCCGTTGGGTCATAATCGCAAACCTTTAACTACCTTATTGAAAACCATTTAAAAATGATATCTCACATTGTCAAGATGCTGGAAATATTTGACCTTAAATTTTTTCATTAAAACTTTACCTTGACCTTGAAAAATGTGACCATTACCTCGAAATTTGATTTAAAAATCACCTTGAAAATTTTTTATACCCAGAACGAGGAAGCATTGGCTCTTTCTACCTACTAATGAAGTATACTGATTCATAATATTGAAACCTAAAATTTCGCACATCACGGAATTTGTACATTTTTGAACTATGTTTGAAAAAAACATATAAACTGGGATTTGAGCGCAGGTATTTAAATTACGTAAACAATGCAATAAGCACTCGACTATAATTCTTAATTTAAATATAATAATAATAATATGACTTTTTTTGTTTTTCACCTCTGATTTCTTTATAAGTGACATAATAATTTCTATACCTTAAATAAATCTGATTCATAGTCAAATTTTGTAGTAAATATTATGTCACATATAAAGAAATCAGAGGTGAAAAACAAAAAAAGTCCTTATAATAATATTAATAATAATAATAAAAATGCGCCAATCCAACATTTCTTATACTACAATATGTTTCGACTGATTCACTGACGTCGTCAAAATATATGTAATGATTTCAAAATAAATTAAAGTTTAAATTAAATTTTGTTAGCATTGGTTTGTTAAAAGAATATAAATAAATCACATGAAAAATAACATTTTATTTATAAACAATAAATATTACATTTTATTGTATTAATATCGTAATTTTATTAAATAAACAAACTGTTAATTATTTTGTTTAAATTATTGTTATTATTAAGGTTGTCTAGATAAAATAGCTATCCAAAATAAGAGAAGATTCAAAAATTTATGAAATACATGTTTTGGTGTATAATTTCTTGGTGTAGTTCCAGATATAATAGAAATAGTCCCAGACGCGATGGACTTAGTGCAAAGCTTATTCTCACAATCAGGATATGGTGTTGGGCAATTCGAACATGATACTCCACTTTGATAAAGTGTTTGTCCTAAAATATTTCCTCTAAATAAAAAATTAAAATTAAATTAAAACATTTATTTGTATATTTTATATTGCTTATAATAAATGAAAATTAATTATAGATATTCTAACTAACGTTCCAATTTACCATTGTATTGAAAATTTATTTGCAGTTACTTACAGTGGCGTAGCCAAAGGGGATGTTTAAGGGGTTAAACATCCCCCCCATTGGATTTTTCATGTACAAATATTTGTCGACATCAAGTGCCTAAAAGATTATCTACCTAAATAAGAAAAAACAGAAGACACTTTTTTCCTTTATTCTATTTACTGTAAATGAAATTCTGTCTGCTCTCTGTAGTCTGTGATCTCAGTACATTGTGATTATTTATTTTGTTAAATTTTATTTTGGTTATTTTTTTCTTATATTCAATACGTTATCTCCGTACTTTATGGAGTCAGCGAATGACGTCATTATTTCGCGCCTTCAGAACCATCATTCGTCCACGCTTGAAATGATTGACCATAATATTAATAAATATTTCTCAACTCAAACCTCCCCCTTCATAAATTCCTGGCTACGTCACTTGCTACGTTCATCAAATTATTTCAAGTTCCAGTATATGGAAAAAGAAAAACATCACATCCCAATTTCTACTATAAAGCGCATATTCAAAAATACTATAAATTGCATTTTCTGGTGAAAATACATACATTTTTAAGCATATAAGCTTTTTAATGAATTTCGAAATAATTTTAGATACTATTCCATAAGTTAGCTCGGTTTTCCGGGGAAAAAAGAAAAGAAAATGATAATTTTTAAATTTTTTTCAATTTAAAAAATATTTAATAACTTTTACAAATAAACCACTTAATTTTTCTCATCCTAAAATGATATCTGGACAGAATTATCTAAAATACTAATGTTGAAAAAAACTGATAAAGTGAGCCGATTTTCTTAGAGTAATTTATGAACTAAAACGCATTTTAGTTTTAGTGAGATGTTGAGTTTTGGATATTTACTCATCTTGATGTTTTATATAAACAACAATACAAACACTGGGTTGAAAAATATTGCATTATTATCAAGGATTTTATTAATGCAATAAAAACGCCCACATGATGACTTTAGAATTTGTTGGATCTCATTTGAATGCGCCGTTGGCATGTAATCGCCGGCACCCAATTGATCTAAATCTTTCATGGAAATATTTAGCCGAATCGCTTAATTGGTATTCCTTTGACCGGCTGAAGCATTCTTGGACACCGGAATCCGCCCATAATCGTTTACTAGCTTTTAGAAATTCCTCGAACCAAGGTTCAGTGACTTACATGGCTTGACTAACATCAGAACCTATTTTTGCATCTGGTGATCTATCCGGATCTCAGAAAGAAAAATTTAATGTTGTCATAGCTCGTAAAATTGCTATCATCGATTGAGTTGTCTTGTTGTAAACAACTGGTTTATACTGCTTATTATCCCCATTTGTAACTCCACCCTCGTGAATGATTGTCATTTGTTTAGCCATAGTACTTTTACCGGACTCATCGGCCTCTAAAACTAACAATTTAACATCTTTTGCTGCTTGAACATCATCTTCTTTAATTTGTTAAACAATATTAAAACTTTTATCTAGTTCATCTTTATTAATCGTTTCAGTTGCTGGAACATTAAATTTTTCTGATTTATTTTTCATTTGAATGTATAATTTGAAAATAAAAAACGAATTCCAATTTAAATATTTTTAATTAACTAAATAATCCAAATTATGTTTTCTTTAAAAATTTCTCCCAAAAACAAACAACTCTAGTTCGGATAAACAACATACAAACTAAAAGTAAATTTTACATAAAAAATAAAAATGAACCCAATTATCATTTATTTATATATAATAGTGGATTTGTAAAAGGTTTTATTGCATTGATGTCAAGGTTATAATATATTGGTTGCACATTTAAATTTGGAATAATATCAATGTTTTTTAAAAAATCTTGGGTAATCTTCTACATAATAGTCAAATTAATATTATAAAATGAAATATTAATACTATAAATGCTCTGGCCATACTAATAAATGAGATACCTTGCATGCGGTAATAACCGAACATTTTGAAAATTGAATATGATAATAAAATATTGCATTATTATAAAGGATTTTATTAATTGAAAACGCCCACATGATGACTTTAGAACTTATATTATTACTCTAATTTGATGGTAGCAATTTATCATAAATGTTCTAATGTAAAAATGCAAATTACCTGAGCCAATATTGGCAGGTTATCAAGATATTCTCATTATTAGGATCAGTAGCATTGCAAGTCGCTCTGCCGCAGCCAATACTGGAGGTTGTTGCCCAAAGTATCTTTAAATATTGAGTTGAAAAACAATTTATTTTCTTAAAAATATGTTTACTTGAGTAGCGTGACCACAAGTCCCAGTGCAGGAAGAGGGATAAACAAAGCCTTGAGATTCTTTAATCCAGGCTAAAACGGCCAAATCTACATCATATGGAGTAATGGATTTAGGTCGAGTTGCTAAGTACAGGTTTTGCCCATAACTAGAATAAGCAGCATTGTCCTCGGCTGGGTGCTGAAATACGCACAGAGAACTCCAGTTTTCTGCCAATGCTTCAAGAGTTTGATTCCATTGCTGAGTATGATATATTACTTTTTTAGTAAACAAAAATTTAATGTTATATTTTAATAATTAATAAATGTTTCAACTGTCAAAAATATTAGTAGTGACATATGAGGACTATGCCCCGTGGATATTTGGCTTGAAAAAATTCCGAGACCCCCCTCCCCCCTAAAAAAACTTTTTAAGGGGAGGGGGGTGTTAAATTTTTTAAAAATTATTTGTTTTAATGAATGAAAATTTTTTTTAATTATTTGTTTAAATGAACGAATTTTTTTTTAATAATTTTTTGTTTAAATGTTCAAATTTAAAAATTTTTAATTCATGATAAAAAATTGGCTTAAATCGCCTATGATTGGTCGTACTGAGTAGTATTTTCGAATAAAATTGGCTCAAACTTGATTAAAGAACCTAAAAATATCGAATAAAAAGTATAAGTATTTTTTCATACTTAAAATCCCATAAAAATAAAATTGGCTCAAATCGCCTGTCGTGAATGTTTTATTTTTTATTTACTTTAATTATTTGTTTAAGTCAATAATATTATTTATTTATATTTTAATTATATTTTAATTTACTTTAATTGTTTGTTTAAGTCAATAATATTATTTATTTATATTTTAATTATATTATTATTAAATTTAATTGTTTGTTTTAATCAAGTCAATTATTTATTTTTAAATCATATTATTATTAAATTAAATTTTTAGTTTTAATGAAGTGAATTAAATAATTATTTTTTATTTTCATTTAATTATTTATTTAATGTTATTATTTTTTTTAAATTAATTATTTATTTTATATTAATATTATTTTATTTTATTATTATTAACATTTTTTTAAAAATTTAATTGTAAGTCTAATAATAATTTTTCATTGTAAAAAATAACTTTTAATCCCTACAAATATTTTTATTGACAATAAAGATTAAATAAAAAAGAATAATTTTTATTTCAAATCAAAAAAATCCGAGTAATATGTTTTACGCATTTCGGCAAACAATATATGGATTGTTTGGTCACGTTTTAAATCGTGGTAACATGGACATTCATTTGAACATGTTACTCTCATACTATCTTTACAAACAATGCAATTTGCAACACATCGGTCACCAGATCCCTGAACGTTGGCATAGTGAATCTCGAGAAGTTCTTCAATGTTAATCCCTGTGAAATGATAAATTTTTGTTGCGAGAAACTCTGGTGCGCAATAATCCAACGTATTTTTAATTCTTGGATAACGTTCCTGAATTTTCTTTTATACATGTTAATAACGATAAAAAAATTTCAAAATAAGATGTGAAAAAATAAATTAATATAAAATTTTCAAAATAATAATAATAATATTAATATTAATAATAATAATAATAATAATAATAATAAATTCATCAACAACCAAAGAAAAAGTTAACTTACTTGGTATCAACTTCTGAATACTGATAACCCATACAGACTGAACAATCAATTGATTAATAACTGAACAACAATCACTAGGTATTGTTTACAAAATTACTGAGTACTGTACAACTAACTATATACATACTAGGCATTGAATAATTGAGTATCTTATTCATTAAAATCCCATATTTAACTAATATTTACCCTTTGAACATCGATGTTCAACCAATTTAACCCAATTAAAAATAAAATTTTCTCTCAATCATTTCCCCTTAAAATACTTGATTATTCACTACACACACACTCACAATATGTTATCAATAACTATTTACTGAACAAATCAATATCAAAAATTGTTTACTGACCAAGAAATCTTTAAATAAAAGCACATAAAAATTTGAAAAATCAAAAGAAGTACAATTTCAATTACAAATTTTATAAAATTCTTCACTCTTTTATCGATCCTTGATGTATCCAAAATTGTTTGGTTGCTTAGTTAACTTGTTGCTATCAAGAAACTATTAATCAAATTCATTGAAGCTCAATCAATTGTTGTAGTTTCTCTGAATAAAAATGTATTCCTTTGTTTACAGTCTTGTATGTGATTTATTGAAATTATTTTGTAAAACTTAATAGTTTTGTTTATAAACTTTGAAATCTTTCTATTATTTTTGTAATATTTTTAATTACATCCAACAATGAACATTTACTAAAATTTATTTTCAAATATGAATGTCAACCTTTTCATTTAATTTTCACATGCCCCTAAATAAATTAATTGCTAACAGCTCAACTAATTACTTAAATTTATTTTTACTCATTTTCTATTCTTTTCACTCCAACTCTTGTTGTTTATTGAATGATAAACTAATTAGTAAGTATAAGTGTTTGTATTTGATAGTAAAAAGAAACTTGATTAGAAAAATATTCTTAATTTCACAAAACATATATTACTTTCACATTAGTTGAAATAAGTTTTCATATATTTATTGAATATTATTAGATTTTTAAGTTTCTAAACATCATTGAATAAAGTTAATAGATAAAATAATAAAATAATAGATAAAATAAAATAATAGATAAAATATCGACTGATCATAGTATTTAATTGTACAATTTCTCTTCATTCATGGAAATAATCATAAGTATTTAAATTATTCAGTAAATTGTCAATAACAACATAAGTAATCGGTAACATATTTTTTTTAATTTTTAAATACTAGTCAATTTTAGTTTTTAATTAAATTAAATATATCAAATAAATACATGAATCAAACATTTTCTTAGAACATTCATATTTTTTATTCAGATTCCAATAATTTCATTAAAATTAACCAAAATCTTATTGATATATTTTGATAACCCTTAAACCAATAAAAATGTATCGATTTCACTAAGTATCCATCCTTTAACATTGATATTCAAGCGAATAAATATCCCTAAAAATATCATAGGTTATATCGTTTACCCCAAAAAATATTATAAAATTTACTCTCAACCAATCATTTCTCTTTAAATGACAATAACCCAAGCTATATTTTTGATAAAAATCACCGAATTATTTCGATATTGAACCGAATAAATTTTTGAAATTCTCTTAAACAATCATAAATTCATCCCTTGACCAGTCATTTTCTCCTAAAATAACAATCTTCAACTGACTCAAATCCTTAAAAATATCAACAAACCTGTTCTTAACCGATCCTTTCCCCCTAAAATAAATTTCATCTCTTAACCAATCATTTCCTCGCTAAAACATCATAAATATCCCCATCAACCAATCATTTCTCATCAAATGATATTATTTCTACCATCTTTTCACCCACATCGATATTCATCCAAATATAAACCCCTAAAAATATCATAAATATCCTCTTAACCAATCATTTCTTTTTAAATGGCAATATTTCTTCAATTCAGTATTTTTCATAAAAATCCTCATTTAGATAATATTTACCCATAAAATAACAATATTCAACCGGCTTAAATCCCTTAAATGTATCAACAAATTTGTTCTTAACCAATCATTTCACCCTAAAATAAATTTCCTCTCTTAACCAATCATTTCCCTTCAAATGACTTTTTCCCCACTATATCAATTATATTTATTATTTTCATAAAACCATATCAAGTAAAATTCCTATGGAAATCTATATTCAACCGAATAAATCCCTTAAAATCCACTTAAAATTCATCATTTGGATCATATTTACTGTATGTATTTAACCAATAAAATTTCCTTAAAATTATCATAAAAATCTGAATTTTACCAATAAAAATAAATTTTCTTTAAAGTATTACAAAATTGTTTTCGATACCCAACATTTTCCATCGAAAATAACAACAATATGATTCTGGCAACAAATTCTAATTAAAATTATTCAGTAAATCAAGTATAAATTCAATAAAAATTACCAGTCAACCCATAGATATAATTCAACGATTTCCATATGTATACTGATAACCACACTGAGCATCATCTTAAAAATATCTAAATTATACTACTTTTGTGATTGATATCAACGAAATCAATAAAATAGAAAATGAAAGTAATTAATTGACTACCCATTTTTACTGTAAAAATCAATTAAAAATTTAGGTTTCACTAAAAAATTTTTAATAATCAAATGATTTAATCAACTTTTTAAATAGAACATAAAATTATAATTAAAATATTATTTACTATTCAAAATTTATCAGTCAAATTGGTAAATAATTATCATAAATATATGTTTCATAAACATTTTGTTCGTAAATTTAATAAATAATCCTAAGATAAAGTCAATTCTAATAAATTATCAAGAAATTAAGTGTTTCTAAAATTATAGATTTACCCTCATTTCTTCAATAATTTCATTAAAAACCTAATCAAACCCTAAATCCATTAAAATTCAACAGTAAACCATAAAATTCACAAAAATGATTAAAATTTACTAAAATAAATACCTCGTAAAAATATATAATATTAAAATTATCATCAAATTTCCCTAAAAGCTCTAATTGATTTACATAGTCTAAAATTATTTTATTTTTGTCGAGTACAACCTAATCTATTGAAGGGTGTAAATACATTTATTCAAAGATAATTAAATTTTCATTGAAAATGACATGTCAATAACAAGTCAACAAATGAAATTTTAATTAGTAGAGATTATATTCTATAAAGGAATTTTCATTGAAGAAGTAATATTGGTGGGAGAAAAAAAGTAAGTTTTATTTCATTATCCCTATTCAATTGTTTCCTTATGGATTTTTTATATTTATTTTAGGGACCATTTTATGAATTTTTAAATCGAGTTATCGGATACCGACTCAAATATTCGGGCTTCCAAAAGCTTAAACGATAAAAAAACTGATCAAAAAGTAAAACGGTTAAAACAACAAGTAAGTGACGGTCAAAAAAAGACAAATGGGCCTAGAGCAGAGCTTCTTAAACTTTTGTAATTCATGACCCCCTTTATGATTGCGAGTTTCTTGACGACCCAATACAAATATAAAAGAAAAATAAATTTATATTTTTTAAAAATTCCTATAACATCTTCTAATTCATAGTAAATGTTATTCAAGTTATTACAATACTCTTAATAGAAATGCAGGTACAAACAATCTTTCCGAACTAGAAGATTTTATGATATATTTATCTACGATAATTGTTATTTTATCTTTATAACAATAATTTTACAAGTTAAAAAACATTTTCTGTTAAATTGTATTTTTATCTCTCGCGACCCCAGAATTTTGCTACGCGACCCCAAATGGGGTCGCGACCCATGGTTTAAGAAGCCCTGGCCTAGACTACTGATTTACTAGGACAAACATTTGTATTTCGGAGAGAACGGAGTATTCAAAATTATTTATTCTTCCAATTAAAGTTGTTATATAAGGGAAAATAAAATGTTACTTTTATTTAATTAATTTTGAAATATGGAGACTGAAAAACAATATTTAAAAAAAAAATAATAATAATAATAATAATAATAAAATTCGTGAATACCTTAAATAAATCTGATTCATAGTCAAATTTAGTAGAAAATATAATAATAATAATTATTATTATTTTCTCCAGTATGTTGCGTTATTAACAGCTAATGATTTTGTTTCTTTGATGGCCATTTCTATTGTCAAAACTGTCTTCTAATACCAAGTCTGGCATGTTCAAATCTCTTTAGCTGAGTGTGGTTCGTTCCTTTAACTCAGAGTCGAATGCATTGCTAGTTAGAGGCTTGAGAAATAGGTTTATTGGTTACTGTCAAGGAAGAAGCAGGAACTTTAAGGGTTGTTCACTTCAATTTTGATACATATTGCTGGATTTACTCGATATAATCTTGCTTCTTGGCAATTAGCTTTTGGCTTATCATTTTGTCAGTATATTTCCTTAGGAACTTATAGTCTAGGACTTACATTGCTACTTTCATTTCTTTTCCAAAATAAAAGATGTGGACGACCCTGTCATATCTTATGGTATGAAGCACATCACGACCCCCAAGAACACAGTAAAGAATACCACAAAAGTTTTGATTTTAATTAATTATTACAACATAAATGTTGAGTATTTATCGGTTGTTAGTTTGCATGACTGACCATAAGATCAATCTACAATTTGTAATTAACTAATATTAATAAATTTTATTTGGTACTTATTTATCAAGTCATCAATCAAATTCTTGAAAACTTTTCCGATAAAATAGCTAAAAGGGCGAGTTTTAAATAAAGCGCTTTATTAAATGAGAATTTTCTAAATCTGATCATTAGAGTAATTAATTATATTTGTCTGAAGTTAAAAATAGTAAAAAATTTAACTTCTTACTTACAATTTATCAGTATTTTAATTAATCCTAGATGAAAGTCCGAATTGAAAAAAGATTTTTATTAAGTACACAATTTAGGATATGATTTTTATCAGTATTACGAGCTTTTTTCTCCAGGATACGGTTGACAAAACATAATGAAAGAAACAATAACATTTTTAAGTTTTATATTCTTTATGTTTCTTTCGAAAATCGGGGTAAAAAAACTACAGTGGTACCTCGGTTTACGAACAATTCGGTTTACGAACATCAAAACATAAAATGACAAAGCGTAGATATTTGAAATTTTTAGTGTTTAAATAAACAATTTTAATATGAAATATTTTAAAACATATTACATAACTTTAAATAAATACATGTTGTGATATTTATTGTAATTAATAGTTAATCTTAATAATTTAATACATGGCTTATCTTAATAATTTAATTAATGTGTTGTTATTCTATTTGTGATAATATTTTATTTCATAGTTCTTATCCTTTCATGCTACCATCAAAATTTTATTCAAAGCGCAGTAAAATATCAATTGAAAAAAAAGAATGAAATTGTGAAGAAACATGAAATGGGCATTTGTACAACCAATATTTCAAGAGATTTTAATTTACCGAAATCAACGGTTAGCACAATTTAATTAAAGTAGCCGATGTTTCAAAGGAAGTGAATGTCTTAACAAAAGAAAGACCGCAAATAATAGAGGTAGAGAAATTATTATTAATTTGGATAAATCAAAAACAGCTTTGTGGTGATAGTATTAGTGAATTGATAATACGTGAAAATGCTAACCAAATATATAAAGATTTATTTAAGCAGATCTCCGAAATCAATGACATTGATAATGGACTTTTTAAGGCTAGTAGGGGATGATTCGAAAAGTTTCGTAAAAGAAGTGGTATTCATAGTGTGGTTAGACATGGAGAAGCTTCAATTAAGTGTCTTCTTATCATGGATAATGCACCTTCACATCCTTGTAATATTGAAGTTGATTTGATTGATAAACTTAACTTCATAAAAGTCATGTATCTCCCGCCTAATACAAACCCCTTTGATTCAGCCTATGGATCAAGAAGTGATTGAAAATTTTTAAAAATTTTACACGAAAAAATTATTTTCAAAATGTTTTGGAATTACCAATGATACTGACCTAACTCTATGGAAATTTTGGAAGCAACATTTTAATATCCTTCATTGTATAAATTGTATTGATAAAGCATGGATTGGTGTTACTTGTCGTACCTTGAGCAAAACCTTTGGCAGGATTGTTTGATAGAAATATGTGTTGCTCCTTATAAAATCATGTCCGAAGTTAATGGAGTAAAAGATATCGTGTCAATGACCCAAAACATGGGTTTAAAAGTAAACAATGTTGATGTAGAGTAGATAGTATTAGACTCAGACGAAAATTATACCACAGAAGACCTTCAGATGCTTTTGTTCGAGAAGCAGTGTGTCTTTAAAAAGGATATGTTATTTGAGGCTAAACAAAAAGAATATATCACAAGTGCTACCATCAAAGACATTTGCAATAAGTGGAGCGAAGTACCTAAATTCGTTGAAAAGTATCATCCAAACAAATTTGATGTAAATCGAGCAATTAATATTATGAATGATAATGCAATATCATATTTTCAAGACACACTAAAAAGAAGAAAAATACAAACTACTCTATACATTTTTGACGAAAATCTCAGAAGAAAAGGAAACCAAGAATCAAAGAAAAACCACTGATGAAATTAATGTTGAAGAAAAGTACCCATTCCAGTAGTAAATTATTCTGACTTAAATAAAACTGTTTCTTTTTAAAACCTATGATTTATAAAAATATATAATATTACGATATTTTTTACACACTAAATTAAAAATAATTTATAGCAAAACTTCGGTTTGCGAACGCTAAGGTTTAAAAAATTCGGTTTACGAACAAAAATTATATATTGGAACGAATTAATTGCATTTCCATACAATTTCTATTGTAATTGATACTCCAGTTAACGAACATTTCGGTTTACGAACACAATCTTGGAATGGATTAAGTAGTTTGATTTTGGTAGGAAAATACCTAAACATTTGCTGGATTACGAGTCAAACTTTATTTTAACAAAAACTTCAAAAATAATATTTTATTATTCAAATATATATTTCAATTCAAATAATATAAAAAAGTTTCAATTTGAGTGGAGCTCGGCTTGGGCGGTAAGCGGCTATCGGTACGGTTTTTTATTTTTTGGTAAATTTTGAGATTTTCATCATATTTCATTTATTTGCATTTTGGCCTAAGATCAAAAGTTTTAGTTTTCGTTTTACACAAAACACAAATTCGGTTGTACACTGTAATACTTTAAGCTCTTTTTTGTAACTATTATTTATTACTGCATTGACAATTAGGTTGGCTACTCTGCTGGGAGAAACCGAATAGTTGTTATCAAACACCAATCTTTTCAAAAATTAGACTTCCTCTTTTAACAAAAAATAATGTTACTTTAAAACCGAAAGATAAAAATGTTTACCGATAAATAAAGCAATCACAAATTAATTACATTTTTTGAATAGGAACGTAGAAAAAATTTTCATTTCAATAAAATTTATTTTTGAAAAATATTGTCAGTAAAATCTTTAAAACTTTTCAGTATTAACCGTTTTCATATTTGCAAGAAGATTAAAATAACAATATGTAAAAAGAGATTTATTCATGAAAAGTAGACAATTTAAATATTCATAATTGGGATAACCAATAAGCAATTACGTTATCCGAGGACTCAGATAATCAAGATTATCAATCAAACATGCATTCAGTCATACACATTTATAATAAGAGTTAACATAGAGGAGAAAAGAAATCAAATATACCAAAACAATTACATCATTTAAATATTTACGGAAATTCAAATACTTAAAAATAAGCAGTGCCAAAAATTTGTGTCAAATATAAAACAAAATGTGATTGAATCACTAAAACGATATAAAAATGAAGAAAATTAATTTAGTTTTATTTAACTTATTAATGTAATAATTAAAATTGAAGTTATAAATCAAAATTTTCAATTACTAGTTTTATCATATTGGTTGCGGTTGGATTGACCATACTTCGATTCTGATTATGTATGTTTAGCATTGATTGTTTTTCAGAATCCGTTAATAAAGGATCAACAATTTGGAAGTGAAAGAAAACAGTAAAAATTAATAAATTTATCTTTAAGTACATTTTAAACAATTAATTAATGAAGCTCAATTTTCAATCATTTATCATGGCCAAAGACACAAAAAATTAACAAATAAAAAACTAATCAATCATAATCTAGTACAATAAACTCTAATATATTTGTATGCCATTATTATTATCATTATCATCATTATTATTATTACTATTATTATTATTATTATTATTATTATTATTATTATTATTATTATTATTATTATTATTATTATTATTATTATTATTATTATTATTATTATTATTATTATTTAAATTAACATGTCAAACAAGTAAAAATCTTCAATCCTTAAATGCATTCTGGTTTTTATTTAAAATTCATTTTTTGTTTGTTGATTGACTTAAACTTTCCTTTATAGATATTTAAATAAAATACCTTATATTTTCATCGAAAGTAAAATTTTTATATTTTAAATAACTTATTTTCTTTTGAAATTTTCTTTAAAATTTTAATATAAAATTCATAGTAAAACAACACAATGTTCATGAATTTTTAAAATTCTATGAAAAGTATATAAAAGGCTTTTCTCCTTTATCAAAAAAATATGTTCAAATAACCATCCATATACAATTCAATGCATAAAAACTATTCTACTCTGATTTTTATTCTTCAAAGTGTCAAAGTCAACAACAGATCTGACTGGAGATTTGACTGATTTCTTCTTTAGATTTTTTTGCTGGATGTTTATCTAAGATAATAATTGCGTTTTTGAATCTGAGATATTTTTGGATGTTGTCACTGACTAAGATTTGGATTGAAATACTTTTTCTTTCCTTCCTTGGTTGAAATTGTTGGAGATGCCTGTTCAAGCAAGGTTTAGATATTCTTTAATTTTTTGGTGTAACTTCCTGAATGTACTTCCATTGTATATTTCTTTGTATGAATTCCACGTGATGCAGCTTACAAAGTTTTTTCGGAAGCATATTTTTTTAGTCTTTTAATTTTCCACTGTACAAATGTCTCTTTTTCTGTTATTGGCCAGTGTTTGCTTCAGTTTCCAAGAATTGTGTCTTATACGAATTGGAACCCCGGTGCAATTAAGTTCTTTCCAGATCTTGAATTCGAGCGTGTCACTGATGAATGAAATGTTTAGATAAAAGACTTTTTATTTATTGTGTTCTAACCCTAGGCATTTTTGGTTTTGAATTCATTCTTTTAATGTCCTCATTGTGATATCTGTTTCTGCGTAGGGCTTCATTGAAATTTAATTGCTGTTTATGGTTCTCTTTCCTTTCAGTACATCGATTGCTATCCTCTGCTATTTGTTCTTTATGAAATTCACTTTCTGTAAATATGGAAGGGCTAATCTTTGGTGCATTAATATTTCTTTACAAGCTGGTTTTTTGTAAAATACGTAGGTTGGTGTGGCTACCTCTATTTTTATTCTTAAATCTAGTATATTGAGGATTAATCTTCATCCGGATATTCTATTTCAAACTTGAAATCCGGATGAGCCGCATTGAATTTCTTGTTTTTGGTAGTAATACATTTATCATATGCATATTTTGTGATATATTTAGTGTCTGTTTTCAAATTTATCCATGAATGTGACTGCCAGCAAAATTGAAATGCTAGAACCCATTGGCAAAGAACCCATAGAACCAATTTTAGAAAGGTGAAATAGGTGTTTTAGAAGATATCAGTGAGAGGTTTGATGATATTCTCGATATTTATTTCTTTTAATAAAAAATTGCCTTCCAATGTTTTTTCTAGAAATTTTATAGCATCTGTTGGGTCGATAGATGTATATAGGGATAATAGATAAAGGCTAAAGGAGTATTTGAATTGTAACAAAGCATTTAATTAGTCATTCTTCGGCTTCTGAGACTCCAGATACGCGATTTGTACCTCAGCTAAAACCAAAGAGTATGTCACTGTGTTCCCTCCTGGCAAGCGGCTAAGGAAGCCTCCAGGCCTTTTGACATTGATTTCTTGGTGTGAAGTTTACTTTTGAATCTAGGCATCCCGAATACTTGGAATTGCTGGTACAAACTCTTCATCTATTCCAGATGGAACCAGTTTGCTTCCAGTGGCTATAGTTGAATGCACAAGCGGCACAGCTAGCATTGCAGCTTGATAGTATTGTCGTCTTCTGGTGATTTCAGGTCTGTATCTAAATTAAATTACTAATTAGACCGAAAAGAAAGGTTTTGTCGCATTTGTTTCATGCCACTATTTCTACCAACTACTTTTATATCTAACAACTGTTGAATGTTTAGTTTTTAAGTGAATACAAGACAAAAAGACTAGATTATTATAAATATTTTTACAGGAAAAAAATCCGAAATGCATATATAATATTTCATCTCTCCAAATTATGATCAAAGTAGACTCAAATTATTAAAAGAGATTATTGTGACAAAGTGCAAGCAGGGGTCTCATTGCAAATCAATTCGTTTTGAATCATCAGGAAGATTTGCCAGATCAAGATAATCTAACCGAAAGTCTACTGTATATAAGAAATTGTCGACATCGGAACTGGGTATCATCCCTTATAAGATTCTTGCATCCAACAGTGCAAATACTGCACAAGCACTCTCGCATTGCAGTTTACTTTGTAGGAATTTATCTCGACATTCAATCTTCTTCTGCTCTCTGTAGCGACCTCTATCGCTAGTCACTGGCGATGCTCTCTAGCTGGATTCCGACAGAGTTCTCTCCAAATCCACATTCCAGGCAATTCAACGTACATTTCTGTGCAACTCTGTCGGTTGAGCCATTTGTGGTTTCAATGTGCGATGACTCTGTATCCTCGGTCCAACAGAGTGTCAAAGTCGGCCCGCTTCTGCAATGGGTACATTGATCGTGGTCCGTCTGATGTAGCCATTTGATCTGTTGCCCCATAAAAACAAAAATAATCAGGTGGAATTTATATCTAAAATCAGAACTAAGTTACCTAGACGTCAAGCCTTTATTAGAACCTAAAGTATGCTTTTATTACAGTTACTTCAAATTAAGCAAGATGTGTATGTAGAATTTATAGTAAAACTTAAAGTGTTCATGTACACCGTTTACATTAGAATCTAGCACAAAATACATTCGCATAAAATTGCGCTAAGAATTCGAATTAGATTTACCTGAGGTTTCATCTAGCTTAATCATAAAACAATGTACATTCGTATTTGATTCTTGTAGAGGTTTTATCATGCACTTACACAAGAGTTATGACCAAGTTCAAATTTCGTCTGTCTCAACATTCATCAAATATCACCATTATTACACTTTCCTTTCAAATCCCGAGAGGTATTTCAAAGTGGATAATACTCCAATAGATATTAAACACAATAGGCACGTCAGTCGAATAATTGTCGTCGCTTACATTGGAAAAATGTCAGAGTTCTGTTACTGGCACTGCGACATTAGGCTATCATTGCGTCTAGTTCATTATTCTTCTGAGATCTGCTGAGTAAGGCCCAATAATGGTCCGTTAATACCATTAATATCATCCGTTAAGATCTCACTAACAAAAAATTCGTTTTACGACCCTCAAAATACCTACAGTAAAAAAGTTATTTATTTCAAAATTTAGCTTTTTAATTAATTTTTGAAAATGTCTAGATTTGAAGTTTTTTTTACCATATCGATAGAAAAATAAATTTTTCTGCGCATTCTATTCAAATTTTTTAAAAAAGAGTTTTTCAGAAAATCAATGTTCACATTTTATACTTCGTTTAGATTGCGAGCGCAATTTATTCGAATATTTTGCGCATGCGCAATCTAATCGAGTAGATTGCGCGCGCAAACTCCACGGGAGGGTACCGTAGAACTGGCGCTTCATATCATACTCTAATACATTGTATTCCGTTCTCATTTTTCTCAATTTCGAATATTTAGACCCAGTTAATAATGATACAGTTTATACTGTGCCGAAAACTATTCAGATTGATTTAGAGCCTACCAAGAACCGAAACTTCGTATCATGCAATAATACACTTTTGATATTATATTTTGTTATAAATTTTTTCCATGTGATATATGTATTGTGGTTTTTATATTCAAATTTGAAATGCCAAATATCTTATTTTTTCTAAAACTTTATGCCAAAAATGTATGTATAATTAAAACTTATTGATCTAGTTGTTGGTGTACTGGGTGAAATTAATTTGTTTAAACAGGTAGCAGATCCATTCTACTTGCACTATCCAACCGACACAATCACTTCTTCTATGGTCTACTCTGTCTTAACCAGACGCCCCGCAATTTTGATCTTACCACTATATACCCATGAGCAAGCTCATATTGGTACTGTATATAGTATCCGAAAATCCACGAGCAGGTGAGCCCCATTTCTAAGACTACTGCTGGTGATATTTTTGCTTTCGGGTTCTTGACGTCTACTAACTTATGATTTCACCAATACTCCTAATTGACTTTTACTCCAGCTTCGTTATCTGTCTTATGCATACCTCCGTGATCTTGTTCCTCGTGGCTGTCCCATTATTACCACCCCTATTTCTTGTTATTAAATTAAGATTAAAATTTGGTTATAAAATTATTATTAAATTACATTTTATAATAGATATTACTTAATACATGAATGACTTTTCAAATTCTATATTTTATTAATCTTCTGAAGGCTTTATCCTAATTAATAAAATTTTTAGATTTTATTCATCTTAGCTATTAAAATTTAGGTTGCTTTTGTCCGAATTATTCCGTAAATCTGGTGGCATCAACGACCTCGAACATTTGTTTTAATTTATTAATTGTCGTAATTACATAACAGGCGTTAATATAATAATTTATCCAAATAATATAATTCGCTGTTAAAATAAATATGAAATTTTTATTTTTCCTAGTTTAACTTTTGACGCTTTTCTGAACACTTTCGACGTAATTATACCCGTTACTACTAAAATCACTCACATTCCCTGCCTATTTTCAAAGGACTGATCTGCCTTTACCTATATGATAATAGTATTTAATTAAATAATAGTGTTTTTAATTTAATTCTGCTCTATATTTATAACGAAAATCGTTTGACGTCGTAACTCTCACTCACGCCACCTCAATCTTATTGATAAGTTCTATTCACACAAAATAATTTTGTTCCTCTTTGCTTCGTTATGAACCAATTATAATAATCATAAAATTTTAATTATTATTAATTAAAATTTTTCATTATTATTTTCTGGGCACGATTCTCATTGATCAAATCACTTCGGCATCGCGTTAGCTGGTGAATTTGTTGCTGTAGCGTTTTGACTTTTCTGGAACGAACCAAGTACCCAGTGTACGCTTGTACTTGGCTCGCATCTGTTGATATTTTGTGATACACGGCAAGTGTAACATTTCTTCAGATTTTATGGTGGAAGATTGTAGTTTGGTTTCTTGTGGCTTGGGAAGCTTCGGAAATTTATAATTCTGCATCTATTAACTGTTTCTGGGATAATTAATTTGAAAATAAAAAAAGTAAACAACAAAACTAATTTAAAACGGATGTAATTAAGGCTTCGGGCGCAATTAATTGCCCGCCATTCAAACGCACGCACACATACTCACACCACAATCATTTGACCAATCGGAAATGTCTAAAAAAATGCGTGCATTATGTTATCATGTTATCATGTTACCATTATGTTTAGGTAGTTGCTGTGTGGTGCATGCACTTGTAATTCTACCTCAATGTTGTCTAAAAACCAAGTCGGCGTAGTGATTTTATGCCACCTAAGTCATTCTAGTAATATGAAAAATCTTCTTAGAGATTTAAAACTACTTGTGGTAACGAATTTGTAGATAACGTGCATTGTTAACCAATGTCAAAATATATTGATAATCATGCGCCTATAAATTGTTTGGTTAAATAGCGATACCCAGTGCTTGTTTGGGATTTTTATTTTCTTAGTGATTTTGCCAGTGGCATCATCGTTAAAGCTATTTGATACATGATAATTCGAGTGTCATAGTAACAGTATTCCGTTTTTTGCATAAATGAATCAATTCAATTATGAATTTCCTATGATATATCACATATGCGCTCCTCCGATCACTTTAATTATTGGGTCGTGTACATATTACATGAAAGAAAAATAAAATTTAAAGAAAAACTTAGTTGCATAATATTTCATAACGATACTTATCCGTAGTCGTACCCTTGCTGAACGTAACTAACTGACAGGTTTTTTAAAATCAAATTCCTACTTAAAATTAATTCAAATGTTGAACCCCTAAGCTCACAGCGATACCCCAGTCCACTTTTTATGAACGCTGAGGTGAAGTCCAGCGAAGTCCTACTTTCGAGATCAGTGCAAGACATCGAGGGGTAGAAAACGTTAAATTGACACATCAACGTCCCTCAAACTCAACTGAGGAAATTGAATACCAATTCAACATTTTCTAACAATTTAATAAAATAGATATATAAATATTTAAGGAGGAATTGTCACGATACTAAAAAGTATCGCGGCCATCCATGATAAATAAAACTTTAATAAAAAAAGAACGTATAAAATATATTAAAGAACACATAAAATATACTAAAGAAAAATAAAATCACATGGACACTTAAGATTAAAATTTTTTTCGGAGTTTTAAAAACTGTTAAAAATTTGCATAAAGTGTTAAAAAGTGTTAAAAATTATGAAAATGGCTGCTGTTTTTATATTAATTTCATTCTTGGGTGCGATCAATCACCTAATTTTAAACCTTTTTCGGCCATTTTTTTGGGTTTTTAATTGCTTTTATTTATTTTAATATTTTTATCCTTTTCTATTTATTTTTCTCTATTTTTTAATATTATTTTCTTTAAATTTACGTTTTTATTTTTAGGATATTCTCGCTGAATATTACTCTTTTTGATTTGTAATTCTTTTATTTTGTTCGCCACTTCCGCCTATGTATTTTCTAAACCTTATTTTGCAAGGTTTTGGCGGTTTTATGTTTTACATTATGTTTCTGTATGCAGCTGTAAGCGTTTTTAGGAAATTTATTAATATTTGTTTTAATTAATGGTTTATTTTATTTTTGATTTCTGCTTGCGGTGCACGTTTTCATCAGCCATTTTTATAATTCCGACAATTTTTATTAAAATTTATTTTTTGTTTAGATTGTGGCTTCTAGCCGAACATAGTCTTATTATAATGTATTTTAATTAATTAGTCAAATTAATTTGTCGAATAGTTTTATTATTTGTATTTTGACGTTTAAAATGTTTTAGAATTAAATGAAATAATCATAATTTATTTCATTAAATTTTATGAATATTTTCATTAACTAAAAAAATTAAGATAATTATTAGAATTATTGAGTAAATTTCGTCCCAAACTGAAAATTAAATAATTTAATTTAATTTTTTAAGTGATTTTACCTATAAAATATTTCCCATAATGTCATTTTCAGATTTCTCATTTTCAGCTGAGCGGTTTTTTAGCAAAAAAAAGTTTTAAATAATACTGAAAATAATTTATTGTCTCGTAAAATTAATTTCTAATAAGTTCATTAACTATTTTGTTTTCAAGAATTTAATTAATCACTTGAGAAATTACAGTAATTAACTCAATTAAATAAATAATGACCACCTTCAAGCTCTGGGTTTGCCGTAGCCATCAATCATTCAGATTAAATCTAGACAAAAAATTTACATTTTACAAATCACACGTAAAACACTAAAAAATATCATTTCAATTTTCCAGTTTAAAAATATTAAAAGAAAAGCTTTATTAAAAAAAGGATTATGAACCCCAAAACTTGCGGCGTTTTTTCTTTCTAACAAAAAACCACTGAGAATTGTGTACAAATTACTGTAAGTACCGAAATTATATTTAAAATAATGTTAAAGATCAAAGGCAATGTTCACTATAAGAAGCGCGGTAGCTTATTTGAAAATTCTAGAGAAAGTAAAGTAACGATATTTATTAAATACTTGATTTTTTTTGAAATATTACTTAAAATTTTGAAATTTATCGGGAAAAAAATAATTAGTTCCTTCAATACTAGCTTTGCCTTTATGTTGACTTGGTAATAATAATAATAACTACACATTCTGAGGTCCTGAAGAAACAGCTCAATAAATGCATTTTTGAATATCTGCTGAATTATTTATTAAGCTTTAATTTTCTCAACATTATACAATATAATTTATACTCTTCAAAACCATCACAATGTTAATTATCAATAACAGTGAAATTTTCTAGTAATTCAACAAGTTCAGGAATGTCTGAAATATTTGGCGTAGACTCGTTTACTTCTATTTCATTTTTTTAATTTTAAAAACATCATTTTCACCGAAAATGATACGAAAGCTATTTAAAATGAAAGAAGGATTAACCTCTTCAACCCGAAGGTCATTCATATTTCTTGATTTAGAAACTTATCTGTCCCTTTGACGTCAATCCATCTGGTATGATAGCTACTTTGAATTATATCTTAATTTTATCAAGTGTAGTAGGGACGAGATGTGAGCCATACATATAAAATAAAAACAATTATAGTATTGAGTTACCAAAACGCAAAGCTCTTCGATTTGGATTCATTGCTTTGATAACAGCTTTTTAAGTGATCCATCATCGAACAATAATTTCGTTGCTATCATATTTTCACGCAGCTTTTCGTGACTTTTCGTATCGACGAGCTTTATCAATAATTTCGTTTTTTTTCTAAACTGAAAAATATTTGGTGTTTCTTTTGTTTTGGTTCACAATCAGTATCCATTTTAAATTGCTGAACTTATTTTAAAAGATGGGAAGCAGGTAACAAAAGTCACAAAAATCAGCCAATTGTCAAATTTGAATTTGAAAAACTAGTCAGATAGAGCACGTGTAGTCAATACTAATGACTATTATCATTTCACTTATTAAAATGTAAAATTGTCATTCAATGTAAAATTGTTATTATTAAATTACTTTTCTATAATGTTTCTTCATATCATGATTGTCACATTTGTTATCCAATGATAGATTGATGAGTCGGCTCGTAGCGTCTTTAGACAGTGAAAATTGTTTTGTGTTTATTTTGGTCTTTGTAAGAAACGTTGTTTGCAACTTGTTGCATAAACTACTGAGTCTCTTCAATGTAAATGGTGCAACAAATATGTTCGGCATCTTATACTTGGTATTTTACAGTAAGAGACCATCCATTAAGGACTTCCCCAAAAATAAGAAATTTTTGATACCACCCCCCCTTCTGTCGTCTTTCACGAACCCCCCCAAGGGAACATTCCTTTAAAATTAGAAATTTAAATAATTTATAAGCATATAGGCTAAATTTAATTTCAACATTATATGTATTAGTACGCAATATTGGTTAAAAATAGATAAAAAAACATTCATACACAATTAAAATGATCAAATGGGAAAAGTAGCGAACACGAAACATGCCGCTTACTTACCGTATATAAAAAAGGTAATAGAAAAATTTTAAAAAATCATTATTCCATTATGTATAACATTTAAACGACAAATGCTACTGGGGATGTCCTAAGCACTTGACTTCGGTCCGTGGTGTCCCAATTTATTCATTTTGCGAATACCCCTTTTCTCCCCCTTCTTAGAAATGGAGCGTAGCAACAAAGCCAGAGCGTTTGAAAGAAAAGGAAAAACAGACATATTTTCTCTGTTCTAAACTATATTTTACATTGCTTTAAAAGTTTTTGTTACTGATAAGTTATCAGTGATAACCGATTAACTCTGTCTGCGAACCCAAATTTCGTAATCAAGTAAAGTTAATTATTTAAAAAATGAAAATAATAATGAGGTATTTTTAAAAATAAATAATGGGATTTCGAGTCTGAAGACTGATAAACGGTCGAAATATATAGTAATGTACAAAACATGTAGTTGCCGTTTTTCAAAAATTATTATTTTGGTAAATGTTAACCAAAACCAGCGAACATTTTCAGGTTTGTTCGAACATGCAATGTAAAACCCGAATTTTCCCGGAGAAGTCGGACCTTTGGCAATACTGACATTAAACATTCTGCACTCAAGTCAAGCAGGGGGTTGAAATAATTATTGTTAGTTTTCATGGCTTTTGTCAGTTGATTAACTTGTTTATTGTAATTTTTTACAATTGTATTGTTTTGTATTACTGCAAAACAGTAGTGTTTTTTAGAGCAAACCACCCCCAACACCCTGGATACGTAGTATGGACGTTTTCAACCTTTTAAATTTCAAAAAATTCCACACAATGTATAAAAAATTACATACTGGTGGGTTACTGGGTGTTGTTGTTTGTTTTAACTTACGTTGTGGTTACCCAGGCAACTCCATATAAATATTCTTTCGCTTGTCACTCGGCACCCGTTGCTAGGCAACGTTGGAACTGTGTTCGAGTGGGTAGATCGTCCGCAAAAAGTGAGCGCTATTGCTAATGCTGTAATTGACCGAACGATCTCTGGGTCCAACGTGCTGTCGATAGAAGACCTGTGCTCGCTTTTGATTTTAGGTCCCCTTATATCGTAAATGTCATCATTTGTATTCATAATTCTCGCGCAAACTTTTCATTCAGGCGGTGCAATGTCCTCATACTGCCTCTATGAATTAACACTTATCGAATCCTTTAAATATCATTTAAGTAACAATAAATATATATTCTATAAAGTAAACAACACATTTTGATAAGTTAATTATGCACTGTTTAATAATCGAGCGGCTCGGCGTTTAGCTCGTTCCTTACGCCCGGGTCGATAACCACTAGCCTTTGGTGTAGCCTTCGGATCTGTGGCTGTTGTCTCTCGGTAGGCCAGTTGGGCAGGGGCAAAGAAAAGGGATACATCACTGCCGCTCCTTCTTGGCAGGCTGACAATGCTACTTCCAACCCCTTTATCTGGGTCCTCAGGCTTTGGTTCAGTTGCCTTTCTTCCATCCAGCCCTTTTGTGCTGCCCTGAGCCTTTGATAGATCAGCTTGGCTTTCCTTGGTTCCACCCATGTGGCTTTTGTCTGCTGAATTTTTCTGGACAACTGGATAATTTGTTCATAAAAGTTTTTATTGATTGCCCTTGCGTGCTCCAATTCCTTCTGTAGGACTTTTAGGGGTTCCATCTCTGTAAATAATACTATCAATTTTTGTCTAGTAATCTTGAGTTATTTAATTAATTCACACAATTTTATAATATTAACTAAACAAACAAAAGAAAATCGTGGAAAGAAGCTAATTATTTATTTAATTTTAAATCACATTTCACTAATGTTGTTGTACATCCGGGGTCGAGATCATTAATTGGATTGAGGACCTGGATGGTATCTCTTATCACAATCATCCGGGACCGGCTGAGCGGGAGAGTGCTCACGAAATACAAAAACCGGTCGTTTTGTGTTCCGAGTACGACTGGCACGGATCATTGGGGGGACGTCGACATTAGCTGTCAGCCGCCCATTAGCATGATCACGACTGGGGCTATGCGGCGGTGTATACCCAGCGGTATCCGCAATTCTGCCAGCCGCTATGTCATCTTCCACATTTGAAAGGTATAGCCTGGCCCTGGCTATTTGTAGATTGACTTGGTGCTTATGATCCTCGAGCTGAGAGAGAAGGAACCGGGCCCGATCGTGTATCTCCTGGGCCGGACTCTGACCACTTTTTCGTTTGCCCGACACAAACGGTCTCCCATTATCCTCCAAGGGTTGTAAGGTATTAAATTAAAAAAAATCATTATTTCATTATGTATAACATTTAAACGACAAATGCTACTGGGGATGTCCTAAGCACTTGACTTCCGTCCGTGGTGTCCCAATTTATTCATTTTGCGAATACCCCTTTTCTCCCTCTTCTTAGAAATGGAGCGTAGCAACAGAGCCAGAGCGTTTGAAAGAAAAGGAAAGAGAAGGAACCGGGCCCGATCGTGTATCTCCTGGGCCGGACTCTGACCACTTTTTCGTTTGCCCGACACAAACGGTCTCCCATTATCCTCCAAGGGTTGTAAGGTATTAAATTAAAAAAAATCATTATTCCATTATGTATAACATTTAAACGACAAATGCTACTGGGGATGTCCTAAGCACTTGACACAAAGGGTCTCCCATTATCCTCCAAGGGTTGTAAGGTACTCCATTGGGGCTCTCTCGGTTGGGGCATAGTGCTGTATTTGTTCTGCCAGACTCGTTGCCAGGCTTCTCGCCACTGATCGGCAACCTGCGTGGGAACACGGACGATGGCTCCTGAACAAGATTTGATTACCTTAATTAATTTATAACACCCGGTTTGTATTATAGTTCATCTCCGGACTCTCCCAATTATACGCTAATTTAAAGCACCTAACGGAATTAGAGATATAAATATGAATTAATCTGATTGAAGCCAACTATAACTAAATGATTAGTTGTTTATGGCCGTTTAATACTTTTCAATTTTTCCAGTTAATAATTATAATACCTTCTGTATTAGATCCTGTAAATTGTTGTTTAATCAAATCATAAGCGATAATCTTTAGTTACTAAAGTTTAATAGAATTCAAATCTTTCGTTAATTATATTACTAGTTATTTCTTATTGCACTTACCATAAATTTAACTCTTCGCTTTCAATATTTATTAAATATTTATTTTTTCTTTTATTATTTCAATCATAAAAGCAAATTACTTTAACTTATTATATTCGGTCGCCTAGGAACCATCGATGACAAAAGATTAAAATTATAAATTGAATAAAAAATCGCAAATTTATAAAATGGTATAACTAAATTATTACCTTAAGTTTCACGTGTATAAAAATATAAATAAACATATTGACTGTAAATATCGACACCATACAATCTATTTAATATCGTCATACCTCTATGATACCTAAACGCAAGTGTAATCGAGTTAACTTATACCCAAAATTTAATTGATTGTATCTGTGAACAACTACTGTAAAAAGAAAACAAAACCAAAGCCAAAAGGTTTTGATTGATATATTTCAGATCTGTACTTTAGTGTTGATTTAGATTTTTCAGGTTTTGCAGAAGCATATATTTTCATGTCCATATCTAAACTTATACGAGCTCGGACAAAAATTGGTTTGCGGATCCATTTCAAAGTTGGCTTCAGTATAATTCGGGGCTGTCCAGATTTTAGTTATTTACTTGCTGAATTTTATTGGGGAGCGTTTGATCAGGTTTTAAATTCTAAATCCCTTTAAAATCTTTGGTTAATGTCGATTCAGTTTTTAGACGGGACCTTTGGCTACTTATCCAATGTTATTGGGAAGAAATCTTGTCTGATTTTATGTTTCCTTGTAATGCCAATGGAAAGAGTGAAACTAAATCAATTTGTATCATTGTGGAAAGGAAAATAAATTAATTTGTGTTATTGTGGACTTCTCCTAGTTATTTATTTATAAAATTGCATTCTTAATAGACCCCTCTGAGTTCGAATTTTTGTTCGGTAGTCTCGTATTTTATAGACTTGGCCTTGAACTAAGGACAAAACTGTTTGAGAGTTATTATCTGGTGTGGGAAATTTATATTAATTCATTTATTTAAATAAAATTCTGACTTGCTCTTGGGTTTGAGTAATGGAATGTGGGTGGCTATCATGAATGCGGATTGAGCTGTTGGTTCCTTTATAATATAGTAAGAATTTGTTGATCTTAATATTCTTTATATACTCTTGCGGTAACAATCGGAGTAATTGAGTTTAGTTATGAGGCGTCGTAAATTTCTTTTGATTTAATAACCTTTCAATAACTTTGGGAGTTTTTCATAAAGCTGGGTATCTACCAGGATGGGGTACGGGTTAGTTTTCTTATGAGCTTTGTTGCAATCTTCATATTTTAATCTAAATTCTTTCTGGGTTTTCGTTAAAATTCTTTTACGAGATCTATCATGTTTGGTCCTATCGCCTCTAGTTACTCTTATAATTGTTATTTTGGTGGGGTAGTATCCAAAATTGATGTCATTAGGCGAATTTAATTAACAAGTGTTGGAGGTTTTTAAATAAAGTTTTTATCATAGCAACGATTTACATTGATCTCCCAGTCATCTTCCCCTGTTTGATTCTAAGCGCACTTGTGTTTATATTATAATTAATGAGTGCCCACTGGACTACTCGTGTGGTGATTTTGAGCCGTGTGTGAATATTATTTTAGGTCGAGTTTATGGAAATTGAAAGACGAGGAAACAGCCAAAAGACCACTTCCGCACGCCGGAGTCTTCACGGGAACGAATCATTGGCGATTTTCCATGCACTTACACGAATTCGAATAGTATGTTTGATTTTAATAACTTGTAATGTGTGTTTGGCTGTGGGCCAGAAAAATTTCGACAATATAAAACAAATTTATGCATTATAAATATTTTATTAAAATAACATATAAGTTACCCGATCCAATCATGAACAAAATATCATAAAAACATCACTTTCCCCACGCTGACATCCAAGCAGAGCTCCATTGAGGTTGCGAGGATGCGAAGTGGAGAGAGAGTTTCAAATAAAACTCACACCTTCATCGAATAAAACGATTTCAAGTTTTGAAAAATTGATTGAAATTGTGTAAAAATGAATCGGTATATATACCTATTGTACGACCCTAACCTTGAGTGTTCTTTTTAATTTAGTAAAACAAAATTTGACCTTGGAATTTTCTGGTATATTCTAATCTTTAATTTTATTATTTTGAGATTTTATTTGACAATGTTTCTTTAGATTTTTAATTGAATTATTTCTAATTCAAATTATTTGATTTTTATTTCATTTTCATGAAATTTTGCATTTTTTAATAAATTGTCGAATTTCGGTCAAAATCGTTGGGTTTTCGTGTTATGTTTATATTTAATTCGTGCGGATCTTGTTGCGCTTTGTTATTATTTTAATTTATTTTTATGTTTGTGATTTTATATTTAATTGTTGTCTTTCTCTCATTTTGATAAGGTTAATTGGTGTTTTAATAGGTTTAAATTTAAATCTGCATGTTATATTTGCATGTGTGTTACCGATTCATTTAAACATTTACAAGGCCGTTTGTGTTCTGGCCCAACAATACTATGTAACAGTAAAACTGTTGAACTCTTAGTTTGAGAAACTAACAAATAACTATTTCAGGTGTTGTGGTGGTTTACCCTAAAAAAACACTACTTGAAATTTATTTGATTAAATTTATACTTGATTAAATTTCAAAAGATTCGCTAGTTGAAAGATTTCCTAATTCAAGAAATATAATTTTCTAAATTACGGAATTTTCAATCTATGAGATTCTATTTTGTATTTAGTAGTTTCACCGAAAATGCTTAAAAGCACACTAATTAACATGGAATGATAAAAATAAATTTCTTAAATTTTATAATTTTCATAATTTTATAGTTCTATAATTTTTTAATTTCTAATTTTTTAATTTTAAAAATATGGTAATTCGAGAAAAATATTTTTGTAATTCTTATAATAAATATCTTTCAAAAGCTCAAAAAACAAAACATGAAAAAACTAAAATCCACCAAAAAAATATCTCACACTTCACACCTTCACACTTCTGGGGGAGATTTACAAACTGTAAGTTCTAAATTACCACAATTTCCATGGGCAAAATATTCATGTTGAAATCATGTTTAATATTTCAAGAATTTGATTTTCTAAATGTGGATTACAAATTATTGATGGAACCGTAAAAATCATTCTTTCAAATTTTATTTTTGGTTTAGAATCTGTTTTAAAAACTTTTCCATAAAAAAATTTTCATAATTATTATTCGTTTCCATTTTAAATTCAAATGGTATTAAATAAATTATTTTATTATATTGTTGAAAGAATCCAAATATATTTTTTAAAAGATATTTTCCTTCAAATGTTTTAGTTGAATACAATCTTTTTCTATTTTTGCATCATTTATTTTTTTTATCACCATCTTAAGTATCTGGAATCCATCCACTTGATTTACCATGTTAATTTTTAACATTAGCATCAGTTATAATAAATTGTAATAATGAACTCATTTCACCAGGATATTTTATATTTTCAACTTCTGTTGATCCTAAAGTTATTGAAATTTGATTAAATAAATTTAAAAAATAATTATGTTCAAGAGTTATATCCTCAGGTGGATCAACACCTTTAATTTCAAATTTATAATATATTAATGAATTGCAAATATCTAAAGGATTTGTTGATTGTTGAATTTGAAACAATAAAGTTCCAGGAGAATTTAATGATTCAGAAGATGAAGTTGATGGTAAAACCTCTAAAAAATCTTTCTTTTTTTAAGATATGATTAAATTTACTATTTTTATCCAAATTGAAAATCGACATTCTATTTATTATTCAAAAATTAAAGAATTTGAAAATTTAAGAATTTGAAAACTTAAGATATGGCTTTTTATCAATCAATTTCTTGGTTAATAATCTTGACAAAATTGCATTTGTGATTTTCACAATTATTATTTCCTGCTTTTCTAGAATCTAAATATTTTCTTAATTCATAAAATAATTCACAAGCATTATCGAATAAAAAATAATATTTAAAGTCTCTACGCTCTTATCCATCACCTGTTGTTTCTGTTGATTCCAGGGGTAGTTGCTCGCGCTCCTTGATTAGTTTTTCTTTAGTTAATTTTTCATCACCAAATTCTTTAACTTTGTTATTTTCTTCATATGATGGTGATTTTTGAACAAATAATTGTATTTTTTTATAATAATCATTTTTCAAAATGGAATTAACATCTTTTGTTATATTCTCATATGTTTCAATATCACTTATTGGAACATTTAATTCCCATTTAAAATTAAATGCATTTCCTTCAATTGTTTTTTTCAATCCATTAGTAAAACTTTTTTTCTCATTTCTATTTGATGATATGTATATGTTACTCCCTTCTTTGGTTAATAAAAATTGTTTATCTCCAATAAATAATGAGGTTGTTTCTTTTTCATGAATATATATATTTTTAAGACGATGTGTGATTGTTTTACCTTTTATAACATTGTTTCTTGTTTGTGTTGATTGGTCTTTAGTTTCTATATCCTGAAATGGAATCAACTTGGGATCTTTATCACAAAAAAAATCTTTTCGAGGTTCTTTAAAAATGTTTACTCTCTAGGTTTGTTTTGATTTAAAATTATTTTATTTTTTGTTTCTTTAATAACATCAATTATTGGTTGTTCAATTTTTGTAGTTTTAAAATTAAAATTTTGGTTATAAGGTCTTTTGGATATAAAATTATTATTCCAAATATTTTGTTGAATATTTAATAATTTACAATCTCGAATATATTTATTAATATTAAAATCATTTACATTTCTAACCATTTTTATTCAAGAAAATTAAATAATTCTAATTGATTAACTAATTATTTTTTCATATACTTGATTTTTTTCTTTATCCAATGCAATATAATTATATTTTATAGATAGATGATTTTCAAAACTATTAGATTCTTCCTTGTCTAAAGTTTCACTAAACAAATCATTAAAAATACTATCTTTATTTCTTTTTCCTTATAAAATAAATTTCACCTTCGGTAGTTGCTTGCGCTCCTCCAGAATGTTTAGCTTCTTTTTGTTTAATTTCCGCTATTTTCTTTTTACCAATGTATAATTTTTTACCATCATATTCAATAGCTTCAGGTTTATTTTTTTCTACTATTTTTCTTATTTTTTTTTCTAAATTATCAATAGTCTGTGTATCAATAATTTCATCAACCATTTTTAAAAGAAATTATTAAAAAATAGTTTTCTGAAGTTCATTTTGATTGAATTTACCTAGAATAACTTCACCACTTGAATCTTTAATTCCATAAGTTATTGGTTTTGTGTCAGCATTTATTTCTGAAATGATAAAAATTTCTTTAGACCATTTATGTGTTGAACATTTTTCAAATTTATTTTTCCATTTAAATATTCTAAATCGTTCGCCAATATTAAATTTTTGTTTTTTTTCTAAATCTTCATTAGCATAATTGTTATATTGGATAATTTCTTTGACTAGATCAGGATTCTCACTTGCTTGTGTTGGTGAAACTCCTATTGTTCTATGAATTTTATTATTATATTTATTAATTAATTCTGGTAATACATCTATCCAAATTCTATTTCTTTGTTCTGTAAATTTTTTATACATCAATTTTTCAATGTTATATTAAATTTTTCAATTATAGGATTATGTGAGCCATGATTTGATCTATCATCAGGTGAATTAAAAGTTAAATAAATTTCAATATCATTTTCTTGTCTAAATTCTTCAAATATTTTATTATAAAACTCTTTACCATTATCAACATATAATTTTTTAGGAATTCTATCTGGGGTTTCTTCGAATAAAAACTCGAATTCTTCTTTAATTGAATTTGCTGTTTTGGATTTTAATGGTAAAGCCCAAACATATCGAGTATACAAATCAATAACTGTTAGAATATATCTATAATTTTTATTATTTTTAGGATTTACGGTTTCAATTAAATCTGCTGACCAAATATCATCTTTATTGAAAACTTTGATTTTTAAATATTTTTTAGGTTTTCTATATTTTTTGTGTAACTCTGTTGCAAAAGCTTCTCGCTGGTGTAACTCATTTTCTATATCTTGCGCTCTTCCAAATGGGATCTTTGTTTTCATTGCTTTTTTCCCATTGCTCTTGAAAATCTTTCAGAAAATTTTGGATTTTGAATATCATTTAAATCTTGAATAAAATCAATATCTGCTTTTTGACGAGAACGAATATCTTCTTGACGATACGCTATGTCATATTTTAAAGCTTCTGCATCAACTCTGTTAACTGGTTTTTCTCCAGGTTTAGGATTATCATTTTCATCAAGTCTTATATCTAAACGAGTTCCTTGCGGAACATCTCTCAAGTTTCCAAGAGAGTCGTACTATATCTTAAGGAATCATTAAAGCTGATTAGACTTTTCATCCCACCAACGTTTAGTCTCTGAAAAATCTCCATATTCTAATCATAACGAACTTAATAGACGTGCTGCGGATTTTCCATCTATTCTTCTTCGTTTTTACCATTGAGATCTGTCATTACCCGAGTTCCTTCATTAAATTTCTCTAATGAAGTGGTAGAAAAAGACTTTAGGAGTTTCCCGCAATTTGAAGGTGTTGCATTTACTAAATTCATAAAAATTTAATTTCTTATAATAAATATTCTTTTAAAATTATTTTATTCGATTTTGATAAATTCTTCTTTGCTTTTAAAGGTCTTAAATATATCCAATTAAAACATCTTTTTTTTGTTCTTCATCTTTAAAATTAAAACTAGAAACTGGTAATGTGTGATCTATATCCCAATAAAAACCTTGATTTTCCCAAGTCATTCTGTCATAAAATTGAAATTCAATCCATAGATAAAAATCATTTATTGAGCATCCTAAATACTTCAACTTTCTTTGTTTTGTTTTAATGCTATTCTAATATCTCCATATGATGAGTTAATTTAACTTTTGGATTTTCATTATATCGTATTTTAGCGCACTCATTAATTTGTTCCTTATTAATTTGTGCATATTTTCGTTGACATCCTTTAAATTCAGAATTATAAACATAATAATCCCTCTTTAATCTACTCCTAAATTCACACATACTTTTATTGTTAAAATAGTTTTCAAATTTCTCTTTCTCTCTCACGTTTCTCTTTATATTTTTGTTCTCTTATCTTATTTTCTTTACTTTCACATTCTTTACATGTTTATTTCTTTACATGTACCAAGAAAATAGGATTTTCCTTTTCCTTTAATAATTTTAAAAGATTCAATTGATTTTTCAATATTACATTTTTTACAAATTTTTAAATCCATTTTTAGTTTAATTATTTTATTATGAATTTAGCAAACACTAGCATGTTCTTTTTTAAAACACACTTGAGCCCCCCGTCTATTTATACAATTTGTAATATTTCCATTGTGATATGTTCCTGAAATCAAATCACATAAAAAAATTTATAGATGTTATTAGAAAAGAATTATTATTTAATGTTGCAAACCATGATAATTCAATTTCATAATCACAATCTGAATTTAATTCTAGGGGAATTTGAAAGTTTGTTGTAAATTCTGATTCGCTAGAATTAAAAGTTAAATCTGTTGAATATTTTAATCTTGTCGATTCAATAGATTAAATAGATTCAACAGGATCAAATCCAATACTTTCTGGCAAGAAATTTAAACATTTAGAAGATTTTATATAGAAAAATATAGAAACCGTCAAAATAGGCAATTAAAAATGTAGCGCACGCGACTGTCTTCGAAACAAAGTGAGATTAATGAAGAAATAATTTATCCAACATTTCAAGAAAGAAAGATTTATCCATATTTGAATGAACAAAATGTTTTTAATTATATAGAAAATTTTCCAATTGAAAAAAAAAGCTCCTATGAATAAAGATTCTACGAATTATCCTTCGATTAATAAAATTAATGAATTCCTATTAGAAAAGAAAACGCTAGATGAAAAATTAATACACTATAAAAAAATAAAATCTCGATGGACTAAAGCTGATACAGGAATTAAAATTGCTTGTCTTTCAATAACTGGAATCTTGACAATTTCAAACCGCATATTTTCTGGTATAAGTTTAATCAATGTAGCTCCTTTTGTTTCAATTATAATGTCTTCAATATTTGGAGGATCAAATGCTTTGTTACTTTTCTTCGGTGAAAGAATTTCAATAGGTTTAACTTAAAAAAAAAGAAAAAGATTTATCGTGAAGTATGCGAAGAATTAACTCATGGAATAAATAAGTTATATTTATATCAAGTTAAAGCTTTGGAAAATGGACTATTATCACCTACTGAAATAGAGGAAAGTATTAAAATATTAGAAGAAATAAATGAAAATATTAATAAAGTTAAATATTCTAAAGAAATAGAAATCGAAATTAAAAAAGAAATGATTAAAAAATTAAAACAAGAATATAAAATGAAGATCAAGAATTTATAATATTGGAATTTGTAATTCAATAATTTGTAATCTTGATATTCTTGATCTTCATTTTATTTTAATTCTTTCAGGTTTCTTATTTTTTAATTATATAACAAGATAAAAAAATTAATTTTTAAAAATTAATTTTATTCATGATGTATGTTTTTTTAAATATCTAAATGAAACAAACTCTCGACATTTTCCACATTGAATTTTTATATTTTCTAAAATTGAATTTTTATAATTTCTAAATTTAAATTATTAAATTTTCTAAATCTAAATCTGTATATTATTTACTCTTTTCATCAATTTAGATATTATTTCTATTAAATGATTTCCATATGGAAGTGTTGTAATTCCATCTTTTGTCATCATAATTATTGGTGGGTTACTGGGGTTCGCTGTTTGTTCAAACTATCCTGTTGTTGCCCCGGTAACGCCATATAAATATTACTTCGGCTACCACTCGGCACCCGTTGCTAGGCAACGTTGGAAATGTGTTCCAGTGGGTGGATTGTCCGCAAAAAGTGAGCATTATTACTAATACTGTAATTGCTCGGACAACCCTCGGGTTCAACGAGCTGTCGTTGGAAGACCTATGCTCGCTTTACTCTGTCCCCTGTGAGAAAATTCAAAATCCGATTCGTGCGGACCAGTAGGAATAGGACACTATTTCGATGACACGGTGTGAGTACTTACGATGATCGTTCCATATGAACCATTTATATTTGTTTGCCAATAATTACAGTTTTTATTTATTAAAACAAGAAAACAATCAAAATCATATATCATGACGGTGATTTAATTCGCTTTGTTTAGCAGACGTGCGGCTCTGCGGCGGGCACGTTCCTTGCGTCCCGGCCGGTGACTGCTTGATGGGACTGTTGAAGGAGGTGCGGCCAGTGCGGATTCGTGGATCGGATTCCGGTAGGACAACTGGGATGGGGCGAATATAAGCGGGTAAGTTACCGCTCCCCCCCCGACTAGCAGCCAGGGCGACTTCCAGCCCTCTGATTTGTGTCCGGAGACTCTGGTTCAATTGACGCTCTTCTGCCCAACCTTTTTGAGCAGCTGTTAGGCGTTGGTAGGTAGATTTGAGTCTGGCCGGATCCACCCAGGTAGATTTCACCTGCTGCACTTCCTTAGTGAGTTGGATTATTTGTTCATAGAGGGATTTGTTGGCTTGCTGGACTCGGGCTAATTCCTTTTGCAATAATTGAGTGGGTTCCATAACTAATAAAAAATAGGATTAAGTAAGTTGGTTTAAGATAAGGGTGTAATCGCACCATATTAGAGTTACTTCAAACAAAATTCATATAACAATTGAATAATGGCAAAATTTTTATCAGGCAGAAAAACAAAATAAAGACAATTCACTAATTTTAGTTTTAATTATCAATAAACCAGTAAGCAAAAATATGGAGAGAAATGCAACTAGAGTCAAATCGTCATCAATCGAGAAGTGGATTTCTTCAGGGGAATCGGCTCGCTACCCATTCTTCGGGTGTGTAGCCTGAGATCGACATCGTCGGTCTCTTGGTGTTGCGGGTTCGGGCCGCCTTGGTTGGTGGGGACTGGTCCGGGGAGATCCGGTGGGGATGCCAGTAGGTGTCAGCAATTTGACCCACCAGCAAATCTTCTTCTACATTCGCCAGGTGCTGGCGAGCTCGGGTCACCTGCAAATCCGTGTCGCGTTGTTGCGCCACCAGATCTTCCAATTTTTGCCGGGCCTGTCGATAAATCTCCTCTGACGGGCTCCATTGGGTGGACGTCCCCATCCCTAGATTGTTCCGGTCGAGGAACCTCGACGGAGGGAAATCGGGACACTTTTCTTGCCGGTATTGGGCCCAAGCCCATCTCCAGCGATCTGCGAGGGAAATGGAGATTTGCTTTGTAGAGTTGATGGCTAAAAGTAAATATCTTTAACGTAAGCATCCGACCTTGAGAACACATTTATAGATCATTATGTTTATTATCCAGTTATTCCCCTCTGGTGCATGTATAACACGGTATCAATATTGGCCTGCTTATCGTTAATTCCATCGGGTAGTTTATTCGTCTCTAAAAAAAATCACTATGCTATATTTTCTAACTCGGCTTTTACCGTCTCTTGTCTAAGTAGCAATTTATGATGCATCGAATGGGCACCTCAAATTTAAGCGTAAAGCTCCTTCGCGAATTTTTCGGGGTTTGCTGGTCAAAATTTTCTATCTCCTTCCGCGTCCTTGATTCTGTCATCTTAAAAATCTGGGGATATTATGATAATACGAAGATCAAATAGGTTTGAATTTTTAATTCAAACGTGGGGTCGGTAGTTCCCAACTTCCTACTCTTCTAACAAGTCATAAGAAAATTGTTATGCGGGATAAGGTTAGTTATTTCGTTACTTACTAGCTAGAGTTCGGATGATTTAATTAATAACGTTAAATAAGCCAATGGTTATGAATTATAGATAAACTATTTAACAAAATTAGAATAAGAAAAAATAAATAAATAAAATGAACAAATAAATTTCTCAAAACAAATTACCAGTGGTTGCGGGGGTCAATTCCCCTGATGCTTCTCCTTCCGAGGACATTCCAGATTTCGTCGTTATTTCGTCCGGATTTAGAGACAACTCCATGATCGTAAAATAAAATTTCCAAGGTAATTATAATGATAATCGATTTATTCCGACAAATCTCGGTATACTGAAAATGTTTATATTAGAAGTTACAAATCGATTGTCGCATGGAAGATGATCGTGATATTTATATTAATTTCGCTATTCGTATATGGTTTGTGTATCATGCCGGAAATGTCGAAATTCTACTTGTGGATCGACCAATTTACATATAATTATTATGGAATTTTTTAAATGATCAATGGTCGACTATTTGAAACTTCGTAAATGTCGATTTTGTCGGCGAATACTGATAATGTGGATTCTGTCTCGTTATGCGATTGGGTAAGTTCTTTTATACTATTAATTTTCTCGTGTTAACAAATTCTCTTTAGACAATGTTGGAGGTCTCCACCAGATGGGCGGGGAGCGGATGTAGGGAAATATTTCTATTTAATTCAGTTCGTTAGATGGCTTTTTCCTGGCGAAGTTGACGTGGAAAATATCTCGCAAGTGAGTTCAGTAATTTAATTAATTTTAGTTAACCGAATTTTTTAGAGGTTTTATGGGTGTCGTATGGGTTCGTCAACGTAGGCCGTTTACACAACCAATAATGTTTGTCTTAAAAATAAAATTGTCTGATTGTCTAATTTATTTAACCTAGCTCGAGGATTTTTAAATGTTTAAATTTTTGTCGGTTTTCAGTTTTGATGATGTCGCCTATGAGAACGTTCAAAATTCACATTGCTAACTATAATTTTGGGATGTACGTTGGCTTAGGGTTAGTTGAATTTGTTATTTCACTAAAGTTCAGGGTGAGTTAACAATTATTTAATTAATTTATGGTTCTCCTTTTTAAAATCCATACTACTTATAAGTTTATGAGGAAAATAATTATTTAAGTACATAGCGGCGATCCCGAAAAAACACGTCAATCGTAAATGTTTTACTTTACCAGGAGTTTGGAGCAATTTATTTAACAAAAATCTATGATTTAGAGTTTAAATGAATTTATTGATTTACTTTATTTCGTATCAACGATTTTATTTTATTTCATATCAACGATTTCATTTTAATTTATTTTATTTCATATCAACGATTTCATTTTAATTTATTTTATTTCATATCAACGATTTCATATTAATTTATTCCCCTTCCCCTTTCCCTTTAATAAACCTTAGGCGCATATTGTGTTCATATTATATTTAATGAGTGCCCACTGGACTACTCGATGTGATGATTTTGAGCCGTGTGTAGAATAATTTAGGTCGAATTTACAGAAAACGAGAAACGAGGAAGTAGCCAAAAGACCCCTTCCTTATTTCTCCTTTCTTCTATACGGAATAATATTGACGTTCCAACCCCTGCGTTCCGCACGCCGGGTCTTCACGGGCACAGATCATCGGCGATATTCCACGCACTTACACGAATCTGAATTATGTGTGGATTTTGCTGTCTTGCGATGTGTTTTGGCTGTGGGCCGGAAAAATTTCGACAAATTTATTAATTAATTTCATGAAAACAAATTTTAATATCATAAATATTTATTAATATATTAAAAGCAAAATACAAAATTACTTGACCATAACAATTCATTCCATTAAAAATTTTCATAAAAATACATCTCCCCCCACGCCGACGTCCAAGCAGAGCTCTATCGAGGTTGCGAGGATGTGACGTGGAGAGAGAGTTCCAAATAAAACTACTTCTCACCTAAAAATTTCAAATAGATTTACAAGAATTTTAAAATCAATTCTAAATTGGTTTTATGGTTAAATTTTATGTGAAAATGCATCGGTATTTATACCTATTTTCTGTCCCTAACCTCGCGTGTTAATTTTGATGTAGTAAAACAAAATTCGACCTTGTTATTTTCTAGTGTATTCTATTCTTTATTTTTATTATTTTTTAATTTATTTTAATAATTTTTTATTTAGAATTTTTTATTGAATTATTTCTAATTCAAATTCTTTGATTTAAATTTCATTTTCATGAACTTTTATTAATTTATCAAATTTCGGTCGAATTTTTTGGGTTTTCATGTTAAGTTTGTGTTTGTATCGTGCGGATCTTGTTACATTTTGTTATTATTTTAATTTATTTTTATGTTTATTATTTTATATGTAACTCTCTTTTTTCTCATATTTTGTTAGGGTTTAATTGATGTTTTAATAGGTTTATTTTAAATTTCCTTGTTATGTTTGCATGTGTCTTGCCGATCCATTTAAACATTTTCCAAGGCCGTATGTGTTCTGGCCCAACATTATTCAAGGATATTTTATTTTGTTTAACTAAATAAATGTCATGTTTTATACTTCTAATAGCATGAACAATTTCAAATTTTGTCTTGTCTTTTTCAACACATTTCGTGTGTCATTAATTTAGTCATACATTTTTGAATTCCTTTATTTTTTATATTATCACCACAAGATTTTTGAGTGAATAAAATATATTGTTTTGCACCAATAAATATTGCTTCATTTATTATATTATTTGGTCTTTCATCTTTATAAAAAAATAATTTCCCGGAATCATTAAAATATTGACTTAAAATAAGATCATCTTTTATTTCTTGATCGACATCATGAGATTGAAATTTTAAAAAGAAAGAATCTGATTCCATTTGATGTAAAGAAATTCTATCTTGGAAACCTCCGGTTGATAACTCTTTACGGAAATATGGTTGTAATACATCATAATAAGCTTCATACATTTGAAGTTTTGATAATTCTAATATACTAAAACCTAAATATATTGGTTTGTTGTATACATTTTCATAATTTCCAATTTCAACAGCTGTAAAATTTTCTGAAAAAATTTGTTCACCTTTAAATGTTGGTTTTGAAACTGTTTTTAAATATGAATTAAGATCATATTTTGTAAATAATTTTATTGTTCTATACTTGTCTTGATTTTCCATTATTTTACCAAAGACGGCATTGTTTAAAAGTTTAAATATTTTATCAAGAAAAGATTTTTTATTCTTTTTTGCAATATTTCTGTTTGTAATATTTTCATTAATATATGGTTCCATCCGTGGTTTTATTTTGAAAGAAATTATATTATGAACACGTTTCAATTTCATTCTATGTCGAAGATAAAATTGTAACATTCTATTAATGTAAAAGATAAAATTTTTTATCATGTTGATCACATAATAATTTTTCACTTGAATCATCTTGTTGTGGATTTCTTGTTTTTTGGTATGGTGATAATTCTTCATATTTTACTATTATTTTATGTGGAGCAAATGGAAAATGTTTTGTTTTGTCATGAATTTCTTTTGGATATTTTAAATCAACTTCTAAAAAATATCCAATATTTGAATCTTTTGGAGTTGACAATATTTCATTTATTAATTCACTTGTTGGGGTATTCCATTTAAAATTTGAAAATGGTAAATATTGTGTCATGATTCCAGAATTTAAAGCTGTTGCATCAAAATATTTTATTTGTATTGGATTGTTTAATTTTTCGAGAACATCAGGTAATTCATTATTTGAAATTTGTATAAATTGTTGATTACAATCAGGATCTCGAGAATTAAAAAATTGTTGAATATTATTAGTTGTTATTTTTCTTGATCCCATGTTTAAAGAAATACCACCTCGAATGTTTTTGTTTATTAATAGATACATGTCGATGTCTGTTAACAATTCTAATTTTTCTTTGGTTTTGTGTAGTAAAATATTCCAAGCCATTGAAGGAACAGATACAAAACTAGAAGGTTCCAAAATTGATATTTCTCGGAATTCTTCATAACAATCTGCTAAAATGTATACATCTAATATAAGATATAAATCTCTATAATCATCCAAATTTTTACAATTAAAAATCTTCACATTATTTATATTATATTCTTCATTGGTAATATTTGATTGATTTAAAATTGAATGAAATTTTTCAATTGAAGGAAGTTCAATTTCTTTATATTTTTCAAATGAATCAACATAATCATATGGATAAATTCCTTTTTGTCTATATGTAAAATAATGTTCTGGTTCTATTTTATTCGAAATTAAAATATTTGTTATTTTAAAAACATCTGGTGATAAAGATTTTCCAACTTGATCAAGATTTAATCCAAAATATCTTAGAGAATCTATAAATCTAAAACATCCATAATTTAAACTTATATAATTTTCATTCGTTTTTCCAATTATTTCCAATTTATTCTTTGCTTTTTCAGCCAATGATTTTATAAACATGTGAACATCATAACCACAAAATTATGAGATACAACTGGAATTTTTAATGGATTTTTACAATTACGATTACTAAATTTATGAGCTGCACCACGATAATTATTAAACTCGATGAAATGATCGTGATCTCGAATATTTAAATGTTCATTTGAATTTCTTGATTCATTGGAATTACCTGATTCATCACTTACATCACTTTCTTGTTTAAACTCATCTTTGCACATACAACATTTATCAGCTTGTTGAAATTCTTATTCTTGTTCTTCTGACATATTTAATTCAAATTCAGTATTTTTTAAAATTTGATAGAATTCGTGTTCAAGATCATTAAGATCGAGATTCAATTATTTCAGGATAATTACTTTTTACATAAAGTCTATAAGCTGATGGAATTTGATGTGAAAGATTTTTTGTATGTGAAAAATTTATCATGATATTCTTTTTCTTTATAACTTCAGTTACAAATTCATTAAGAACATAATTGTAATTTTCATAATTTTCTACTTTAATTTTCTCTTCAATTTGATCAACTATATTCATTGGATCATTTATTGCTTCAAAATCTCCATAAATAATTGCTAAAGATTTTAATAATTTTGACCATAGATAAAAGAAGGATTTATTATTTTTGAAATTTGGCATTTTAATCTTTGCTGGTTTATTTGGAATACAAAGCCTTGAATGTTTAATTTTCATGGTTGGAGTTGTTGTAATATTAAAACATCTCTCACAAACATGAATGTTTTTATTATGAGATTTTGTAAGTTGAGATTTTATAAATAATTGAAATTTTTTTTCAAAAATAATGATAAATGTCTAGTCTTTGTAAATTTTTTCCTTTAATTATTAAAAGACTAATAACCTCGGGATTATTTTGTTCAGAAATATACAATTAAATTTAGCTTATATGCTATAAATTTCTAATTTTGGAGGAATGTCCCCCGGAGGGTGTTCGTGAAAAGGGACAGAAAAGGGGGGGGGCGGTTGGATCAAATATTTCTTATTTTTGGGGACGTCCTTAATGGATGGTCTCTTACTATAAAATACCAAGTATAAGATGCTGAACATATTTGTTGCACCATTTACATTGAAGATTCGCTAGTTGAATGATTTCCTAATTCAAGATGTATAATTTTCTAAATTACGGAATTTTTTTAAATGAAATTCTGAGGTAAAATGTAATTTCAATTTTGTCTTTCAAAGTCTGGAGATTCATATAAGTGACAATTTGAAACGAAAAAAACAAAAGCGGAATAACTTTAAAAAATATTTCATCTTTTAAGTCGTTTGAGTGTATCATTATTGATTTATGACGCAACCAATCATAAATGATCAAAGATGAATCACAACATCCAATTAGTTAGAACGACTCAACGTATACGATCATTAAATTTGCATTTACCCAAATAAATTTTATGAAATAATATTCTGTTATTAATAACATAAAAATACTTAATATTTTCTACAAAATTTGACTATGAATCAGATTTATTTAAGGTATTCACGAATTTTCGGCACAGCCTTTTTCAAGTGATTTCCAAGCGCAGGAAATCACTTGAAAAAGGCTGTGCAGAAAATTCGTGAATACCTTAAATAAATCTGATTCATAGTCAAATTTTGTAGAAAATATTATGTCACTTATAAAGAAATCAGAGATGAAAAACAAAAATAAGTCCTTATAATAAAAATACTTATTTGTTTAAGTTTTTATTATATCAAGAAAAACAAAATAAGAATAAATTCGATAGTATGGCGCTCCTATCCTTTTGAAAAAACAAATTGCTTCAAGTCAAATGTAAAATTAGTCGCATTAAATATCCCCATCAATTCCATTTGTTTGATTGAAAAGATATTGTTTTTTAAATATATACATATGAAAAAAAAAAATTTGTTTCACTGAACTTAACTTTAATGAACTATAATTTTTTGATTCAATAAAAATGCTTATTTCGCTACAATTGATGAATTAATACATTATAATAATCTATCTAAACTTAAAATCAAATTTATTTATTTTCCTCCAGATACTTTTGAACTAATTGTCGAGTTGGATTCAGACTGGATTGGGTCTGAATTATTGGATTGTGTCAAAGGTCATGGAAAATAAATAAATTACCTGAGGATATTCTGAAATGATCCTATCAATAATCACTATAAAAGAATTCATTTTTTCACTCTGAGTTTTCTTTTCTCTCCCCAAAGCAGTAGAGGTTTTACATATACGAACGTACTTTTTATCTCTTACTTCAGAATAGTACTTAAACATTTGTTGTTTATACTGAAGTTCCATTAATTGCTGTTAAATTAAAATGAAATATTGTTAACAAAATGTAATGAATATTATCATAAGTCAGAATGCATATTTTGATTAATTTTATCCCATCATCATCGTGTAATGATGTCCGTTAATGCAGTGCTTCCAACCTTTTCATCACCACGGACCGATCAACGTTAATAAGTTTTACCGCGATCAGCTGAGGGTGGGCGTTATTGTTTATATTTTAGATTTTTTTGATTAATTTTGTATTGCATTTAAAGGTATCATCAAAGTACAATACAATAACTAAAAAAAATGAATGTAAAGTTATTTAAATGTTTAATTAATTAATCTATGAGAACTGTTGGGCTTAGTGCCAAAACTAAAACCAAAACAAATGCAATTAAAACAAAAAATAAAAAGATGAGAATAAGGAAAATGGTCACTGACATACACATGCACCGCAAGCAGAGATCAAAAATAAAATAAAACATTAATTAAAACAAAATAAAATATAACAAAATTAAATAAAACAAATAATTAGTTAAAATTCTTGGAAAAGCCTACAGCTGCAGAAAAAACATACGTGAAATAAAATAAACTGCCAAAACCTTGCAAAATAAGGTTTAGAAAAAACACAGGCAGAAGTGGCGACCAAGAAATAAAATATCAAGTGTAAAAAGAGTATTATAGAAAAATAATAATAAAAATAAAAGTCAACGTAATGTTAATATATCAAAAAATAAGGAAAATTACACAAAAAATTATAAAAATAATTTGAAATTAATAAAATAATTAAAAAACCCTAAAAATCGCGAAAAATCACCTATTGGTCGCACACAAGCACAAAAATATTATATAAGCTGTGACCAATTTCATTATTTTAACCTTTACAGAACCTTTAAAAACAACTATTCACTTGTGTATGTTGAAAAATTCACTACAAATCGATTTTGACTAAGTAAGGATTTTTACTTTTTATGTAATTTTATGATTTTTGTAACAATCACTTTGGATGTTCGCTAATTAAAATTTTCTGTGTTTTTATTTTAAATAATCCAATATATTGTCATGCATACACATCGAGGTTCCGTTAAAATCTTATTTATATTACGTATTGCAATAGTCCTCAGATAGGCAGATCGGCGATCCGGCTGGAGGATTAAATTCCCTAGTTGCGATCGCGGGTCGAGCCTTTCTGAAATCTCGGTCTGTCCGCGACGGGGCCTGGTCGAAAGACACAGGACCCTCCCCGTAGGGCACCGTTAAACAACTCACAACGGCTGATGGAAATGTCGGTCGAGGTGAGCAGAGAAAATTTTAAAGTTTGGGAAGAGCGTAATCAGGTATTAAGAACGATCGCTAAAAATCGCTAGAAAAGTTTTTTTTATGTAACCTCGAATTTATATCACTAAGGGTAGCAGTTATAGGTTAATAGAATGAAACAATCCTTTTTATTGATCAACAGAATGTCACCTTACTTGTATGGCAGACGTAGAACAACATGCAGCTGACAAATTATACACGCAAAAGACCCGAGAGATTGCATAATAATATCAATATATTTCATAGCAGACTAGACAGTAGTTTAACATCCAACTGAGGGATCGCCAGGCATACGAAACATCTCGATGATTTTCTCTAAGATGTTTGCTCGCATGATCACTGAGCTCAGATAAATCACCATCTTAGATTTGACGCACGAGTCACGAGTAGCCAGGAATCAACGTAAATAATTCTCGAGTCCCATATAGCATAAATTGAGGATTACACCGATTTTTCATAGATATTCGACGATTTGGATGGATAATTCGCAGGCGATTCGTGCAAACATAGTTTTAGAACCGTAAAGTTCTCTGCAAAACCAGTAAGCAATTCGAAAAATCGAGAATGCGATGGAAAGAATTAAACCTAATCTCTCGACGTATACCATAGGCAATATGATTCGAATTTTTAGCCCAAGTATTCAATTTCCTCAATTATTTAGTGTAAATTAAATTAGACGAGCTCCAAATGATATCGACGACGAATCACCCTCATACTAGATGTGCAGTAAAAGAATTTACTAGTATAAATAAAGGAATGGATACCGGCCGACATTACACTGATAACTCCAAAGATTTTCATCCGATTGAAATAAATAATATCGATTGGTTTTGACCAGTAAATTTTCTCCGCAACTTAAATTGATGTCAGCAACAGTTCAAACTATGTGGATGTTAAAGTCCAACGCAGTATTGGAATAACCGAACAGTAATAAATTGTTTTATTATGATATCTAAAATAAATCAATGATTCTTACCGCATAGGATTTTGAATTTCGGCCCAATTGACTATTTTTCTTTATAGTTCTATTTTTAACAACTACATGACCCTTGTCGTGGAGTCCATTTTAATTAATATGGTAATATTTACGAAATCCAATGACATTAACATAAGCTAGAAAAGGACCTAAAACTATTCACCCCGACGAAACCACTAACACTAAATTCACCACAACTATCTTTCGTAGCCGTTAGAACTACCCTCTATGAAACTTCCGATTTAAAACTCTTATCATTATTTCCTTTTTTTCCGTATAGTTCTCAAACGATAAGTATCAGCTTAATCCAGTCCAACCTATCAACTTTCCGACGACAAATTTCATCAAGTACAATCCAAAAAATCCTTTACTCATATAAATGGCTAATCTATCGAATTTACCTCGCATCCCGAGACTGTCTCCTTCGATCACGGCTATGTCTCAACGGCTGGAGACACTCGAGAGGGACTACACAGCCCTAAAAACCAAATATCAAAAACTCAAAGGCACCTGGAGTCCGCCAGAAGCGACTCGTAATCTATATCAGAAAATTTCACGTCTCTCCAGGGCCAGAGACGATCTCGTCATCGAGAATCGGAGTCAGCGAATTACCATCGCTGAGCAGAGCGCTGCACTCCGACAAATCTTCACTGAAAACGAGCTCCGAACTCGTCTATCGAGCCGTAGCTAGGCTCAAGAAATTAATATCATCCCTGCCCAATACCTTCCCATCAATCCAGGATCAGTACCGTCAGTTGGACCATCCCTGGGTGGAACAACGGAAAATCGATCTGGGGTACAGAGACGACGACCGAACCGAAATCTCCGTCGTCGTGAAAGGCGCCGAGCTGAGGCGAACCTTTTGCGAGCCAATGAGAGAACCAGAGAGCCGGTCGAAGTGAACGACCCGCCTCCGGCTTACACCGAATTCGAGTTTACGGAGACGGACCCAAACATAGTATATGCACCGTCCTTGGCAACCTACCCGCCACCGCATCCAGTATATATTGACTTGGTAGTGGATGAAATCGAGATTTGTTCTGTCATGTTACGAGATGTAGCATATTTGTTGTATGTCATATACTTTTTGATTCGATCTTATACATCATCTTTAACCAATGGTCGCCCACTTCTCTATTCATCATCAACGATGAAATTACCAACAATGAATTTTGCAATTATTCGCTGGTAGTTTTGCGCAGACACAATAACGGTGCCATGCGCGGAGTTAATATTCTTTTCAATTGCAGGCGTATTCATTCGAATTTTCCAAAAAAAAATATGCTGGGGTTAGGTGATTTTCAAAAAAATCATAATGAATAAAATAATTTGGAAAAATAAAATAATTAATTAAAAATAATAAAAAAATTAAAATCAATATTTTCCGTGGAAATGGGTATGTGTCGATGCCAATTGACGAGACGAGTACGACAAAAATAATATAAATTAATTTTGGACCCCTAGAAAAATTTATTAAGAAAATACAAATTAATTAATTAATTAAAATGAAGAAAACAAGTAAATTAAATTAGGTAGAAATTCTCCGATTTTGATAAATTTAATTATGAAGGGAACCAATTATTAACAATTATGATTTATTCCGAGTTTTCTTCCGAGGAACGGCCGAAGCGGCCAAAAGATAACTGTGAATTGTTTAGCTAGTTCCCCGGGAGTCCAATTTAAATTTCTGTCAATCATGTTAGTTGTTGAGGAGATTCCCTATTTAAGGGAATTTCAAATCAACAACAGGGACACAAATAATTTTGAAAAATTGCGAGTAAAAGAAAAGTTGAAAAAGATTCGTGAAATCGGAAAAGAAGACTAATCAGACTTGTCAAGGATATTTTTGTAGATAATTGAAAATGAGGCTTTCCGTGGGGATTCCTGCCAATATTGTAAAAGTAACATTTGAACCGTTGTGAAATTGTTGATTTCAAATAAAAGTTTTCCTGTGTTGAGTTATTTCAGTATCATTTAAAGAGCACGTGGAGTCAGAGCAAACAGTTCCTACCGAGCCAAATAAAATTATAACTCAGCAAATACATCAGGCTTTTCAGGTCACTTCGCTTTAACTCCATCGTATGCCACAAAATAGAAATTGAACCTTTAAAAAATGATTTAATAATGAATTTAAACTAAACATTTCTTCATAAAACATTGAGTTTTTTTAGATTTTTAGACTATTGATGTTTTGTTTATATTTCCAATTTACATATTGTATTTATTGGTTAAATAATTATTATTTTCTATTGAACAAGACTTTCGTTCCAATCCTATATGTATATTATTAATTATTATGGTATATACGTATTTTAACAGACAAAATGGGGTTTAAAGAAACCACGTACTTATAACCATGTAATATATCGACTTAAACCTCCCGAAAATGTGTGCAGTAGTGTATTATGTAGAGTTTAAAACATCTCGCTCAATTTGTATTTCACAATAATTAAGTGACAAATGGTGATGCAATCACCGTTAATTGTTGCTCATTCATCAGGCTTCATATAGAATATTTGATCATGTAATCACATACGATATGAAAATCCCGATAATTATATAAGATGTATGTGGTTATATCACAATCAGTAACCCGAGGATTATGTATATATAGACTCAGCATGATACAATACTGTGTTTTGTTGTGAAATAAAATGAAATTAAAATAATTTGAACATACAGAATATTTCAAAATGCTTATTTCATCCAAATGTATGACCATATTTATTATTTCTCTATTTTGGACGCTATTAATTTCCTCTTGTTCTTTTAGTTTGTCAACTAAGATTTTCAGTTGGCTTCGATAAGTGATAGTTTTTTCTTCACAATCTATAGCATTCTTAAATAAAATAAGACATTAAATACAATTTCTTAAATCTAAAGATAAATACTTAAACAAAAGATAAAATTTCATTTTAGAATATTAAGAAAATTAAAATTTGATGCATATTTTGTTATGAAAAGTTAAAATAAAAATAATAATAATATTGAATTTATTACAAAAATATAATATTATTATTAATCTTTTTGATATGAATCAGTAAAGATATCGATGATTTTCTGATGACTATCATAAATAAATTCAATGACAATTTTCAAAATTCATTCTTACAAAGCCGAAATTTAATGAATTATCGATTGAGTATGCCTCTTTTAATTCGAAGAACTTAATGTCTCGAATAATTATGTTGCATTTCGGTTGTGGGATATGAACCATCCAGCACAGTCACTTCTGATTGACTGAAAAATGCATGACTCATCCGAATGATGACTCATCCGGCGCGTCATTCTTTGGCGGACATTTTAGTATGAGTCATACGTGTGTGTGATGAGTCAACGTAGAGATATAACAAAGACAATGAGTCATTGAAAACTTTTTTTTGCGCGGTCAAAAAAATTTTTTTTTATTATTGTAATTGCTCAATTTTGATTTGGCTTTTTTTTAGAAAACCGACTTCTTATAAAATTTTTCTATGTGTAGAGATTTTATTCGAAATTCGTATTTTCGATATTGTGTGTTTGTGTATTTCCGTGGAATTTTTATGCCAATTGTCCTAATTTTTAATTCTTAATTTGATACAATTTTAAAAACTTTAAAAAACTCAAATTGATCGTCAAAAACCCTATGGGTCATCCAGCACAGTAACTCCCCTTCTACCTATGAGTTTTGAAATTTCCAAATATCGGCTAAGACTTTATACATAGAAAAATTTATCAACTTATTTTTTCAACAAATTTTATTTTATTTTTCCAAATATCAGCTTAAGACTTAAAATTTAATTATTATTATTAATAATATTTTAAAAAACTTGCACTGACACCTATTAAATGACTTTGTTAAATTCGCACTTGTTATGCACATGACTTTATTAAACTTGCATTCATATTGCAAATTCCTTGTTAATCATAAATTTTTTACGCCCAGTGAGTGTTTTCGTGTATGTCAAAGCCAAATTATAAGAAATTATTATTATTATTATTATTATTATTATTATTATTATTATTATTATTATTATTATTATTATTATTATTATTATCATTATTTTCAATTAACAGCAAAAACAATAACTGATTAATACATTTATTTAGATATTAAAATCCAAGATCAAGTCTTGCATTTTCTAAACGCCATACAAAGGAATAATTATTGTTCTGGTCAACCTTGAATCTTTATTGTGACATACCAGTTTTCATTCTCCTTGAACATTTCTTGAAAAGCATCATAAAATCTAGCTTGATGAACATTGAAAAACACTGAATTTGTAACTTGTATGTTATTATTTATTTTCATAAATATCTTTTTAAAAACTTTAACATCATCAGTTGACAAAGTTCCAATGAGATGTAGGTAAGGCGTTTTGGATAACTTCACCGGAGTTTTCAACTTAATTTCTAACACATCTTCTAGGAAATACATTTTGAAATTATGAAAAAGCTGTTCAAGTTGTAGATTTATTGGTTTTTCCGTAGTCTTATTTTTACTTATTTTCTTAGTCATTTTGAAATTATGACTAATTTTATTGATCGTCAAGCTTTTATTACAAAGGGTGACCTATAGAAAACGTGCATGTGTTGCCTTTACCTTGTTTAAATTGCATTAATATTGCATCTATCTTTGTTTAATTAGTTTAAATAAAATTTGTAACTATAAAAAAATACATTAATGTATATTCAATTTTTATTAAATCTTATATTTAAAATACTTTGATTAACAAAAATCTGTTTTAGTTATTTTAATAAAACCTATTTACAATAAATCAAAACTAAGAAAGACAAAAAATAAATACATTTATTACATCAATTAAAACTATTGATTACAATCAACCGATGTTCTAAATTTCTTTAGTTCTGATTTTAATACCAAAATAACGTATTTCCTTCTGCGTTATAAGCAGGCATCGCATTCATATGTACCAATTGTGAAATTATCAACCTTTGGTAGGTCTTGGTTTGCATCCCGTAGATATTCTTGGTGAATCACTTCTAAATCAATTTCTGTAGCCATAAATATACGAAAAGGAATTACTTTTGGTGAACAGCATATCATCCCTGAAAGTATCTTTGGAAATATCTCAGCCATTTTTTCAATGAGGATTGTCATTTATTTCTCTAAAATTTAAATAAATTAAAATTGAAAATAAATAAATATTAATTTATCATTTTCAATAATATCAGGTATTGATCAAATAAATGAAATTACAAAACATGTTAATATAATTATATAAAAATTTCAACCAATCGCATGATATCCTTAACAAATTTATCAGCGAATGAGTTTTAATATAAATTTTTCAGTCTTAACATAACAACTTTTCCGCTACTGAAAAAGTTAACACACACATGGTTATATTGTAATAGACCGGAATAATTCAGTTTCAAACATGCAATTGGTTTGTTGAGACAATTTGTAAAGATAAATACATTTACCAAGATCTATAGTAACTGTTATTGATTGTAATTCGATATCAGTTATTTTAAACTGTAACTCATTCACTATTAACGGGTTTTTACAACCCATTATTCTACACTTTACTGATTTAAAAAATATAATAGTATATTTTCCACTTTTATCAACAATTTTCTGTGCCTTGGAAAATTCATTTCTCTAACATCCGTCTTTCCTTTATAATTTATATTAGATAACATAATTAATAAAATGTATAACTATTCTGGATATATATATATATATATATATATATATATATATGTGTGTGTGTGTGTGTGTGTGTGATTGATACAAGAGTTAATTAAATTTATTAATATAAACAATATCTAAGTAAATATTTATTTGAAAATGGAACTAAGAAATGATGCAGTTTATCAAATTGTTGGTACAAGTAATAATGGAAAACCTTTATTTGTTTGTAAATTATTAAAATCAAATTTATTCTAATCTAAATTCAATATGATTTATTGGCAAAGGAAGCAGATGAAGAACATGGATTGACTCAAGATAATTTCTGCAAATTGAAAAATATGAAAATTGTTAAGGGATTCGATAAAAACTGGTCAAATCAATTCCTCCAAAAACAAGTTACTCTCCGTCGAAAAAGCTTGTAACATCAAATTTTCCAACGTCAAATCTCATTTCACACAATTTAAAATCAAAGCTTGTTAAAAAAATGTAAAAATTATTAAAACATTCAAAAATCATCGAAGTTTTTCATTTGTACCGCATTGCTAAAGGCATCAAGTGTTAAAAGAATGAATATTTTACAATCATTCACTAATTTTGTTATTGATGATTTACTAGATATTTTAGTTAAAGTTTTCAAAGGAAAAATTAAAGTTAGTAAATCAAAAATCTTTTGTTGAATAAACAACTAATATCTGTTATTACTGGTAAACAGTAAAAATCGAAAAATCATTTATAAACAACAAGGTGGATTTATTGGTTCGCTGATACCATTAGCTTTATCATTACTTGGTGAAGTAGTCGGACAATAAACGACGAGTCAATCATTGCCTAATCTTAAAGAAGATGAAGCAGGTTTCGGTGGAGTAGAAAAGATAAAGAAAAAAGTTCCGAATTCGAAAAAGGAGACACAACAGTCGTTATCCGGTCAACCGGCATACAGTTTAAACAAACTGATGAGGAAAAGATTTCCAACCAGAGCATATAAGACTTTCGGTATTGACAGTTTATGGAAAATGGAATTTATTGAAATTGTTGGGCCAGAACACAAATAGCCTTGAGAATTGTTTAAATGCATCGGTAATACAGCACGAAAACCCAGCACCAAGATAACTTAAAAGATAACATACAACACCAACTAAACACTTTAAAATATGAGAGAATATAAATAAATATAAAATCAAAAAACATAAAGTAAAATAAATACAAAATGGATCAAGAACCGCACGAAATCTACATAAAAAATAACATAATAACAAGAAAGGTAAAATGACCATTTATATAAAAGTAAAAATTAATGAATTAAATGAATAAAAATGTTTTTGGCTGAATAAATTTATTTAAAAATGTTAAAAATAAATTACCAATTTAAATTAAGAAATTAATAAAAATTTAATTTAGATACATAAATAATTTCAAGGTCGAATTTTGTTTAATCGCAGTAAAATTAACACGCAAGGTTAAGGTCAAATTATAGGTATATATACTGATGTGTTTTGAAAAATTTTCAGTCTTATTTTTCGGAGAAAAAATTTCAGTCTAAAGTGAGTTGGTGTGCATTGCAGCTGTTAGCCGTGCATATGTATATTCAGGCAATTAACACTAGTGGGTGTTTTGCTTGGACACCATAACTTTCAGTTGCTGTACACTGACAATTGGGAGCTATGAGAGGGATAACTTGTGAATTTATTGACCCATTGATCAAATGCTCTATGATGAAGCAATGAAAGATGTTTATGCCCTGATTAATGAACAATGAATAATGATGGTATATGTATATTTATGAACTTCGACAGTTATATGAATAAACGGTTTTATGCATTCGAGACTTTTACGCAATTGGTACGGTAATATTTATTTATTATTTCTTTTTTGGCCCACAGCTAAAACATAAAGCAAGGAAGTAAAATTATACATAACTATCGAACTGTGTAAGTGCGGTGTAAGTCCGCCAATAGTTCGTGCCCGTGAAGGTTGCGGAGTGAGAACGCAGGAACCCAAACGTCAAATCATTGAAGTAAATAGCGAAAGAGAGTAGCTTGAGAGTGGATCTTTTGGCTCAACTTTCTTGCACTTAATTTCGATAAAATCGACATAAACTTTTTAACAACATTCGGCTCAAAATCACTAACATCGAGTAGTCCAGTGGGCACTCATCAAATATAACATGAACACATATAGATCTTAAGGACAAAGAGAAGGAAAGGGTAGCGGGAAAAATTGCGAAATCGTTCCAACAGTTAAAATGAATACCCATCGGAAAAAGATTAATCCGAATGACTAAAATCAGGAAAAATAATGTTTTAAATAATATATAGGAATTAAATAAATTATGTTGAATTGAGCCGGAAAATATGGGCAGGACGTTGTGCAAATTTTCGGAAATAATTAAAACTTTTATCATAAAACTGTAAAAACAGGGCGGAACGCTGCTCAAATTTTCCAAATCAATTAAAATACTTATCGAAAATAGTAAAGAGTGGAATGTTGTTCAATTGTTAGTGTAACATCCTTATAAAACTGGAAAAACAGGGCGGTACGCTGCTAAAATTTTCCAAATCAATTAAAATACTTATCAAAAATAGCAAATTAAAAGTAGAATACGACTCAATAAATGATAGGATATCCGTATAAGACCGCAAAATCAGGGCCGAACGCTGCTCAAATTTTCCGAATTAATTAAAATACTTATCGAAAATAGTAAAGTAAGAGTGGAATGTTGTTCAATTGTTAGTGTAATATCCTTATAAAACTGCAAAATAAGGGCGGTACGCTGCTAAAAGTTTGCGGACGATCCACCCATTCGAACACAGTTCAAACGTTGCTTAGCAACGGGTGCCGAGTGGTAAGCGAAAGATATTTGTTTGGGGTTGTCTGGGTAACAACCATATAGTTTCAAAATATCAACACCCAGAAACCCACCGTATACTATATTCTAAAATCAATAAGATATACAAATATATTTTAACACGTGTTGATGTTTTCAGTCGTTTTTTCTCGAGCTCTTTCAGTCAAAACAAAACACTTTTTTTTTATTTTTCTGTTTTATTGGTTTCTTGATTGTGCAAGTTGATTAATTTTTGTCCAAGTTCATTTTCTTGTACCCATAGTCATCAAAGTAATTTGCATTACAAGTGCGAATTTAACAAAGTCATTTAATAGGCGTCAGTACAAGATTTTAAAAATATTATTAATAAAAATAATTAAATTTTAAGTCTTAGCCGATATTTAGAAATTTCAAATTTCATGGGTAGGATGGGGTATCTCGAAAATAAAATTTTTAAAATAATAAGCTGATAAATTTTTCTATGTATAAAGTCTTAGCCGATATTTTGGAAATTTCAAAATTCATGGGTAGAAGAGGGGTTACTGTGCTGGATGACCCATAGGGATTTTGACGATCCCTTTGAGTTTTTTAAAATTTTTAAAATTGTATCAAATTAAGAATTAAAATTTAAGACGATTGGCAAAAAACATCTTTTCGAAATGTAGAAAATTTAAAAACTTAGAGGGGTATGGCTCATAGAGCTTTTGACGAATCATTACACTTTTCCATAGTTTTTAAGATTGGATCAGGTATAGATTTGAAAATGAGAAATATTGGCATAAAATAAATTCAATATTTTGAAATTTGAGAAAGTTAGGGGGGAGGAGGGGTCTTAACGAATTTTCTCCAGAGATTAATAAAGCTTTTCAAGAATTTTAAGATGGGATCAGATATAGAAATAAAAATTAGGGCGATTGGTATAAAAATTCCACGGAAATACACAAACACACACAATATAGAAAATACGAATGTCGAATAAAATCTCTACACTTAGAAAAATTTTATAAGTCGGTTTTCTAAAAAAAAGCCAAAATCAAAATTGAGAATTACAATCATAAAAAAATATTTTTTTGACCGCGCAAAAAAAAGTTTTCAATGACTCATTGTCTTTGTTATATCTCTACGTTGACTCATCACACACACGTATGACTCATACTAAAATGTCAGTCAAAGAATGACGCATCGGATGAGTCATGCATTTTTTCAGCCAATCAGAAGCGACTGTGTTGGATGGCTCATATCCCACTACTAGGTTTCTTAAAAATTCAAAAGAATATAGAAAAGAAATTTTCTTGCCTGTCATTAAAGAACATATCCTTTTCATGTAGGATGTCTGGAAAAAATTTAGGTTCTTTACAAATTGGGAGTGTAATAAAGAATAATTTTATAATTAATTAAATTAACTTATTTTTTAATACTATGTCAAAATTGTAGTTTGAAAGTCAGAGGTTTTTTTTGATGTTTGATGATTGGGTTTGAATGTTGGCATGTTTGAGTATTATGTATCAGTAATTAGAAAACCAATAAACTCCCTTGTAGATATTAATATAAAAGTGTGTGTTGAAGATTTATCGTCAGAATAAATATTGTGTACTTATGTCTCTTTCTAACAAGAAGTTGTTTGTTTATATTGCATATAAATTTTAATTTTTCGACCTATTTACATATTTACAGTACTATTGGGTCTAACTCATAAAAACTCTTTTTCATGGACTAGATCGAATTCTGATGAAGATATGAAGAGTCTTGATCAATAATATTATTCGCCTTTACAATTAAAATATTTTTTCGAAAAGTTTTTTTTTAAATCTCAAAACAGTAGCCTGTGCTCCAGTATATTTCACTACTTTGGGTAGAAGACGGTAGGAAGACAGTGAGCTCACAACCTTTGAACGCCAGCAATAACTTATCAGTTAACTTATCAATTTGTTAAAAGGCAAATCTTTAAATTCTTTTTTAAAAAAGGAGGTAGGTGCGAGGTAACTCAAGGTGAACCAGTGAGCTCATATCTATCTACTGAGCAGCAAAGCTTAAAGTTACAAATGCTAGTTGAAAATAATTTTCCACATTTTTTCGTTCATATATTTGTAGAAAATTATCATGCCTAAAATATCATTCAAGAAGTGATTTTATTTCATTAAAAAAATAGAGTTTTCGATGCCATTGTTTAAAATATATTTTTAAAATTATAATCTGCAAAGAAACAAGCCGACTTAATTAAATATTTTATATTTACGTTTTGGTTTCACTTTCTCTATGAAATAAATTCTTTCAGTTAATTTTATTGAAAAAAAAGATTTTTAAATAAGCTTAATTTATATTATTTTTATATAATATTTATTAATACTTTTATATTTTTAATATTAATTATTTTTAACACTTTCCTAAAATTATTTTATTTTTACCTTTTTTATTATCTATTTTGTTATTACGTTTTAATATAAAATTTCTTATTTTTATTTTTTGCTAAATTTATTTTTTATTTTATTAATTTGATTTCTTTTTTACACTATTTAATTTACGTTTTTCATTGTTACTCTTTTATATTATTTATCTTATTATTATATTTTTATTATTTATTCTATTATTACAATTGTATTTATTTTTTCTTTAATATTATTATTTATAATGTTATTGTTACTTGTTTAGTATTAATTTTATATTATTAATATTAATATTACTTTTTTAATTTGTTCTGTTTTTCGTTTAATTTGTGCGATTGTTTTTTCCAAAGCTCCTTTCGTCGTTACCTTATTTTGTATTTTTTCTAAAGCTTCTCCTCGTTTAGTAATGATATCTCTTCTAAAACAATTTTTAAATGTATTTTGAGAAGTAGAAAGCGTTACTTGACTACAGATTTCTCCATGTCTTGAATGAGATATTCCTGCTGTAGTGCAAGTTGTTTAAATCGTATTTCCATTCTGTGTATTTCAATTTTCATAGCTTTAATTTCTCCTTGACCCAAATCGGATAAAATTGTTTGTTGGGCTTCTTGAATAAGTTGGATTTTCTTTTCATACATCATTGCCTGCCATCTATCAATAATTAGAATTCGCTTTTCCCAATCATTTTATTACTGATTTTCCACAATTTCTTTCAAGTACCGATCTTTTTTACTTTCAATTTCATCGATTTTACTCTGCAATTTCGTCGCTTCCATTTCCTCTTCTTTTAATTCTCTTACAAAATCTGTTTCAGCTAGGTTGTTTATTTTTTCGAGATTTTCCTTGGTAAATCTTTCCTTGAAAATTGAATTATTTATATTGACCATTTTGTTTTGAATTTGAAGCAGTTCTTTCTCTATGACTCGTTTGTCACAATTTTCCTTTGCAATATAACCTATTGTTAGATAAATAAACGTTCTGTTTCAGAGTTTCATGTCAATCTCGCAAGGGAGGAAGTGGGCCAATATTAAGTGACAAAATTCGACAATAAAATAACGAATAAATAAAAGTAAATAAAAGTTTATAAAAAAGTGTTAATATTTGAATATTGACAAATTTTTTATCAGTAGTATAGACTAAAATTATTTTAATAAAATCTAACTTTCAAGTCGAATTTTTTTTTGTACTAATAGAAACGATTGCTGTTTCAATCGAGAAATATCTTCATTTAATGCCTCTTTTTCGTTAAACAATTTCACAATTTCATGTTGTTTCCGAAGCCATTGTTGTTCCAAATCACTGATTTCTTCATATACTGTTTGTATGTTTTTGTTTAAATGATTAATTGTTATCTCTAAAGGTCCAACTTCAATTCCCTGAGTTATACAATTAACGGGATTCATTGTGCAAATTATACGAACTCCGCGAGATTGCAAAAGCAATTCCAGTTGTTTGTTGAGCCTGTCGATTGTACCTTGTCTTCTTTCAATGAAAGTCTTGCTGCGTCCCATTTCCACTTCGAGTTTATTAATTGTATCATTCTTTTCATTTATCTCTTCTTCCGTTATTTTAAAATATCTTTCTATTTCATAAATTTCACTTTTCAATTCAGCAAGTTTAAGAGCGTTGTTGCTTTCATTATTTGCCAACAAAACCACCTGTTGATAATTAAAAAATTATATTTACATGAATAAATTTTTAAATTCTATTCGCAGTTTCTAGTTTAAGTGTTAAATCTTAAATATGTAAAATATTATAAATTTAATATATCATTTATGTTAAAAATGTTAAGATTTATTATGCAATATTATCTATGTTATTATTTAAACTATATACATATATATATATATATATATATAAATGGTCATTTATAGAAATAGATAAGAGGATATCATTTTTTAAAATATATTTTTGCAATACATTTCAACAGTTCAACTTTCATCATCAGGCACTAAAAGATTTCAATGAAACGATTATACTTATAGGTCTATTATTAATTACATAATTATGTGCAGAATCTAAATAAATTTTATTACATCTAATAAAAATAATTAAAACTCTCAAAATGCATGTGGATAATGCATTTTGTATGTTTTATTTTTATTAAATATTTTTATCCTAATAGATTTCAAATAGTTTTTAAAGCCCCTATAAAATACTTTAAAACTGAAAATGTCAATTTATAATTAACACGTTTTATAATGTTCAGTATTAACAGTTTCCATATAATTAATTTAATTTAAAAATTTTTAATATAATTAAAGATAATTTATAATTTTAAATAAATTTATATACAAATTTAACACAAATAGTTATTTAAACTAACTAATCACTCTTATAACATTCAAACTATACTTTTATAAATAGGAGTTATAGAACTTTCAACATCCTTTTTCCTTTAAAATGCTTTATTTTTTCAATATTTCTTGTTTTGGTTCTCCCGTTTTTGTCTGTTAATAAATAACTTTCATGCTATCGTTTTACTACAGTATATGGTCCTTCATATCTCTTCTGATCTTTATTTCTAACATCTTGTATTATCAATGCTTTGTCCTTTACTTCTATACTCCTAGTTGTGCCATTTTTTTAGCCTCTAATCTCTGCAAAATTTATCTCTATCTACTTAATTATTCTTTATGTGGTTTTCATCCTACTTACTGATAGTAGTTAAGTGTTTACTGTAATGATCGATTATTGTAAAAATATATTTTCTCCTCTGAACGTTTCTCCTAATGGACTTCAAATATTCATGTACATTTTCTCCGTTGGAACTTAAGTTTGAATTACTTGAGTTTTTTCTTTTGATTTCATAGTTAGAACCTTATTTTTCTGACAAGCTTCACATATTGAAATAGTCGTTTTTATTTTATATGGAAACTATTTCAAATCAAAATTGTTTCGAATATATTTCATTACTTTTTCTACTCCTGTGTGGCATAATAACAAATATGTTTTGTTTATTGTTTCTCGTCTTATTGTTTCCGGTATCCGTATTTAAACATATATTTATTATTTCTCTTAATTATTTTGATCTTTTTTTCTTGTATCTATGTATTATCTCTCTACTATTTTTCTTCATTATTATCATTCATCAATGTTAACAATCTGATTTTCAATCACCTTGATTTTGGCTTTTGGTGGTCCATCAAACATAGCACACATTGCAAACAAAAATTATTTCTTTATGATCAATGCGCAAAAGAATCCGTTTACCATATAGGAAATGATTGAAATAACGATTGAAATAATATATAGCCAAGAGTTCAAATCGTGTGATACAATATCCTCTTGTAGATATTCATTGGATTGAATCCATATGCAATAACCTATTCATGTTCCTGTTCATCCATTTGTGATAATACGACTCCAATTTTATCAAAGGTTGAAATCCGTAAGTATGAGAATCGGTGCTGTGGTTAACGCTATTTTTATTTCTTCGAGGGCTTTCTCACACTCTTGATTTCATTGAATATTCCTTAATTAATCTTCGATAATAGTTGCAAATACGTAAAAAGCTTCGCAAATTCTTTACATCTGATAGCCTCAAATTTAATCTAATCTGAACACCACCACTGTTTCTGCCATTATATTTACTCTGACTCCTGTATACAGTAAGCATTCCATTATGTATCTTTGAATCTCAAGAGTTCTATTCTTTCAACTTTTCATTTTGTCATCACTCAGTCATGGTTGTTTCCATTCGTCTTTAGTGGAAATATTTTGATCCTCTGATATTTCATTTCTCCCAAATTTATCTTCTGCCTATTTAAGAAATTTATAAACTTTTTCCTTTACCCTTTTAATATTATATTCTACGTCTTTAAATTTATTATTATACTGTACTCGACTCTTAGACATATAATTTTTATTATTAATTAGAGTTTGATCAGTATTCAAATAACTATAACATTTAGAATTATTTATATGAAAGTTATTATAATTATTACATTTATCACATAAAGGTTCCATACTTTCATATATAAAAGAATTATTTACATTATTAACATTACTATAACCAATATCTACATAAATATAAAATTTACCTAGTAAATTGCGCAGATCATTGCCTCCCATGTTAAAGCGTGTACTTTTTGGGGCTGAATATCCGTGAACTTGTCTTTTGTATCATCTGAATATTCCAGTGGTGTCGTATCATCAATAACTTCAATAGCAGTAACTGTTTTTTTATTGATAGCTTGCGGTTCTGTTTGCAAAATAATTACCATTTATCAAGTGCGAGTTAGTTCGAAACTTCCTTCATTTCAAATTTGTATAACAATCACTTTCGTTGTGTCCACTTAAGTGATACCTTTGACATTGAATTGTTAAGCAGTTTTGCAGTATGTGACATTCCACTCCGCATGCAAAACGCGTCATTTCTTTTTTATTTAGCATTCTTGACTTATGTGAGCAGTTTTCTTGCATTCAAATTGTCGGTTATTGACGTTTAGTTGATTGAAATTAGTATTTTCGCTTACTAATCCTATTTAAGCAACATCACTGTAGGTTATGTGGTTTTGAACAGTCGGTGAAACCTTCAAAATATTAATAAGGCCAATAATCTTGTTTACCTATTTTTACTCTCTTTATTGTTACTTTTATTTCTTCTGATGTTTTCAAATCTTTCATCTCGATCTCTTTTTTAACTTCTTGATCTCTTACATGATTCTTGATAAGATATTGTTTTATTTCTTTTTCGTCCCATTTGTGCGCTATTAATTTCTTCTTCATCTTTTTTATTTTTTTCTAAAAACATTTCAGATATGTCTGACGCTTTTTCATAATTTAAGGATTCTTTTAAATCCTACATTAATGATGTTCATTTTGAGAACGAATATCGCAGTCTCTCTTTCATAGTTTTCCATACAGTTGATTAATAACATTCCATTAGCGATTTATCTAGTAATGTTATTGTTAAAATTACTTGCATCTTAATTGTGGTTTTTGCTGTGCAGAAAACCCTTTGGCAATCCTTGATAAAATTTTCTAGGTCATTTTCTTTATGGAATTTTTCGGGTAGTAATCGGCTTACCAATATGTCCGTAATCATGGTCACCACGTTATACGCAATTAAATTCAAGTCTTCTTTTAACATTTATTTATAATAAAAATTCAAAATATCTTTCTTAATCTGAAAATTTAAAAAACTAAGGCGTGGTAATTATTAATATTGATATAGGTATCGGTCACAAATATAATTAATTTAATATAAATTTTAATATAAAAATTTAACACAAATAGTTATTTATACTAACTGATCACCCTTATAACATTAAAACTTAATTAGGGTAGACTGGGGGAAAGTGGACACACTTTCTGCGAATCAGCCGGTGTTAGCGTATGTTATTACTTAGGCTTACTGATTTTTTTGGCAACAATATCTATCTATTAGTAACTTATTTTCTGAAGTATTTTATAGTTTACTCCAAACCTGTCTCATAGAATTTATTTGTCAAAGCCAAAAAATGGAATGGGGTAAAGTGGACACATCATGGGGTAAAGTGGACAGTCCTAGAGAAAAGATAATTAGTAAGCACTAATGAGAAACCGTTTGTCAGTCACTGCAATTATAGCATAAATCTGATGCAAAGCACATTTCACATGTCCAATTGTGACAGCCAGGACAACAAAACCAGTCAACTGATGAATTGGAATATTCTTCATCACAAACTACGCAATTGTTACTTGTCCTTGATTCTTTCACTGAGACTTGCTTTGTTTTTTTAGAATGATGTTGACTTGGAATACATCGTTTTGCACGCTTTTTGGGTGGTTGGGGAAGGTAGCCATGTGAGCCATGGTTCACTCCTGAAGACGTTGATGGCACATTTTGAGGTAATGTGCGAAGATGACCTTGGGCAGATCCGTGCATTTGAGATTCAGCATTCGCTTCATTAAATGAGGACTGTGGAGCTTGTCCACTTCCACCAGAAGAATGTGAGTTATTGCGTTGGGATAACTTCATCATCATAGTTGGGGATGTGATGTGAGCGATGTGTTGCTTTAAATGAACTGGATTGGGAGTTTTACGAGGAGAAGGAGCGATGATACGAATTGCAGTCTGAGCTGGAAGGTCCGTTTTTCTTGTGTATTTTCGAGGCATTTCTAAACAAAAAACAAATAATTTTAGATTTAATTTCACCAAAAATATCCAAATAGTGTCAAAGTGTCCACTTTACCCCAATTCAAAAACAACAACTTTAAAAACTTTTTTATCATATGAAACAGTAAAAGTTTGTAAATCTGAACATTTTCATTACAACTTTATATAGCAAATTATCAAATAATACCTTTTCTTGCTGATCCAATGATGAATTACACAATATTGTCTGCTAAAAATGTCAGCGTTTAAAAACACTTGAAATTTCACGATACTTTTTTTGGGACTTTAATGTGGAAAAACACGACTTAAAAGTTATTTGTTAATTCAATATTGATTAGTTTTAAGTAAAAGGGTATCTATAAGTATATTTTTAGCGCATAAATAGTTGTAGGCTAAAAAATTTCATCGGTAGCATAGATTTCTTTATCAAAACAAAATTCGCAGAAAGAGTGTCCACTTTCCCCCAGTGTCCACTTTACCCCACTCTACCCTACTTTTAAATAGAAGTTTTAGAACTCATTACATTCATTACATAATTATCCTTGTTAATCAGAGGATAATTCTCAAAGGAATTAAATGTATCAACACTATGTAGATCAACATTATGTAGAAAATATTTATACCATACAAATGCATCATGTAACAAATGGTATGGAATACAGAAATGCAGATATGCATGATATGTTAGCATTAGTTACGGAATAATTACTGGAATTCGGTGTTGTTGGTTGTGGAAACAGCCGACGATAGTCAGGCACAACTTGAAGGAGAAATTGTAAGTCATCTTCGTCTTTAGTAAGTTTCTTGTTAAATTTTTCAGATATATAAGCATAGAATGTTTATGTGTCAACGTTCAATTTGAAACGTTAAAACGACATTAATTATGTATACACTTATAGTTAGTCTATATAGTTCTGATTTATCAAAAAACGAAAATAATATTGCTAACAATAATAAAAAATATTTGCATTTAAATTTTATTTAATTTATTTTCATTCTGACAAAAAATCAAAATTTAATTTTATGCAACTTAAATTAAAATTTTTTAAATGTTGTCAAAATCAAAATAAGTGAAATGACCAAAATTACCAATGATAAACAAAAATATAAAAGATTGTATTTGTAGTTTAAAATTTATAAAATAATTACATAAAAAATTCAAATATTTATGGCTGAAAAAAATTACTTGTGATTCTAACTGTCTGCTTTGATCTCTGATTCTTTTAATTCCTTTATCTAAACATTGCGCCAATGATTTCATGGTCATCTTTTTTCTCAATTCTTCATCCATTTTATCTTCTAACTCATTTTTCAATTTATATAAACTTTCAATACTCTTTTGATATTCTCCCGTTATTGCTAATTGCTCTTTCTTATCCTATATTTAATTTATATAATAATTTAGTTACACATTGTGAGTAATAACAACATAAAGTTAACTCTGAGAATGTGATTAAGTTAGTTAATAAATTATTAATTAAATTAATGAATTTTAATTAAAAATTTAATTAAAGATTGTGTGGATGTATATTGTTGATTGATGCTGTTTTTTGAATTCGTTATTTATATGCATTACCCCATTGAAAAAATTTCCATTGAATATTTTGTTTCAATAATATTTTCGAGGTCACTACTTGAATAAATTAAAATTTTGTTATAATTTGACTTTGATTAAGGACAATATCAATACTTAAAGTAAAATAGATGTTTACAAATTTTTGCTCAGGAATATAATTATAGATATGATCAAAACATTGACCCTGCAACTTATTTAATAATCACATCAACAACTAAAATTACCTGAAATAAAATCTGTTTTAAAATGCTATAGTATATGAATTTTTGTTATTTAGGATTTATCGGATGTATACTATTAGAAAAGTAATACCGTAGTAGTTTCTATAGAAACCATAGTTTTTAAAGAAGTTTGAAAAAGACTGTCAAATGCCTCAATGATTGGCGCTATAGCAATTTTCCTCCAAAAATTGGTTCACCGACGTACGGAGGTAATAAAGTAGGTAGAAGTAAGCCCACGATGGCTCATTTTCTTTTTCATGAGCTCATGATGAGTAATCGAACGAAGGAATGAGTCATAAGAATTTCTAAGTTCGAAACCCCCCACCTTACCAAATTTTTTTTATGAATTTTAAAACAAGGAAATTTTTTCTATCCCTCGTGTATGTATGTGTTCAAGGGACATTTAATAGCATCTAGTAAACTGATAATTATTACTAATATTTTTATAACTATTATTATTACTACTATTATTATTATTATTTTTATTATTATTATTTTTATTATTATTATTATTATTATTATTATTATTATTATTATTATTATTATAACTATTATTATTATTATTATTACAATTATTATTATTATTATTACAATTATTATTTTATTATAAATATTATTAATAGTATTATTATTATGACTGATAATTTTTGGTAAAAAATTTTCTATGTCCTATCAATAATTTTTATGAATCATACTTTTTTCAAAATTTTTTATAATTCCGAATCCCCCCCCCATAGTAAATTTTTTTTTAAAAATTGTTCTAATTCAAAACAAAGGCATATACGCCCCTAGTAAATTTAAATTTTATTTATACCCACCCTTAACAAAGAACTTTTTTTAAATTTTTCTAAGTCACTTTCCTATAGAAAAATTTAGAAAAGCATCATAAAATCAAGCTTGACGAGCATTGAAAAACACAGTTTTTGTTACTTGGATATTGTCATTGATTTTCATAAATATTCTCTTCAAAGAGTCAACATCTTCGGTTGACAATGTGCTATGAGATAATGTGATAAGGATATTGCATAACTTAACCGGATTTGTCAATTTGATTTCAATTGGATCAGAATGGAAATACATTTTGAAATTATGAAAAAGCTGCTTGGGTTGTAAATTTATTGGTCTGTCCACAATCTAATTTTCGCTTATTTTCTTAGTCATTTTGAAATTATGAATAAACTCAATGAACATTCTGTATTTATAACAAAGGGTGACCAATCAGAATCGCGAACCTGTTTAAATTTCCCATGTGCTGCATTTATTATTTTAAAAACTTTACTGTTTCATATTAAACAAAGTTCTTTTTAAAAAACTATTATTTAAATGGTTATAAAAACAACAAGACATAAATATTAAAACATATTAATTATCTATAATACGGCTGAAGTGATACTTACTTAGTTCAGCATGAAGTACCCAATTTAGATGGATGGGAAGACGATCCAGGCAGGCATCGCACTCGTATGCGCAAACACCAGGATGATTGACATTTGGTAAATCTTGATCAATTGTATTGAGATGTTTTTACAATATCATCTCCAAAGTTGTGCATATTGTCAAAACCAAAATTGAAAAAACTTACAAGAATTTTGAAAAAGAAAGAATAAATTCCGGCAAAAACTAGTTACACTCCTTCGAAAAAGCTTATTAACCAAAATTTTACAAACTCGAATCTCATTTCGCATAATTTAAAACCAAAAAATGTGAAACATATCAAACCTGTCAAAAATCATCGAAGTTTTCCGTTTTTTACTGCAATGCTAAAGGCGCCAAGTGTTAGAAGAATGAATATTTCACAATCATTTCCAAATTTTGTTGTCGATGATTTACTCGATATTTTAGTAAAAGTTGTCAAAGGGAAAGTTAACGTCAGTAAATCTAAAAACGTTGTGTTGAAAAAGCATAAGAAACTGTTGTTATCACTAGTAAATAATAAAAATAGTAAACAAATGAGGAAAATTATATATAAACAACAAGGAGGGTTCATTGCTGCATTATTACCATTAGGTGCACATAAATCATAAACAATGGGTGCTAATCCCTCATTACCAAATATTAAATTAAAATTTAAGTCTTCTTGTTGTAATGGAGAAAATATGGACGAACGCCTAAGACAAAGTAGGTTTCGGTGGAGTAGAAAAGCTAAAGGAAAAGTTCCGAATTCGAAAAAGGAGACACAAAAGTGGCTATCAGAACAATTTGCATAAAGTTTAAACAAAACGATGAGGAAAAGATTTCCAACCAGATCATATAAGACATTCGGTATTGACGATTTATGGCAAATGGATTTGATGGAGATGATAACATATTCGAAAATTAATAAGGGTTAAAAATACATTTTGACATGTATTGATGTTTTCAGTCGTTATGCAAGAGCTATTCCTGTAAAATCAAAATCTGCAGATGAAATGGCTCAAGCTATAAAAACAATGTTCAAAGATGGTCACTGACAATTTACAAACTGATTTGGGTAAAGATTTTTACAATAGTAAAGTGAAACAGGTTCTTGATAAAATAAATCATTATTCTGTGGATTCTCAATATAAAGCCGCCCATTTTGAACGATTTAATAGGACATTCGATTCTTTGTACATCAGGGCAATAAAAATGGATTTGTCTTACCCAAAATCATACATAGTTATAATCATAGTGAACACCGTGGTTTAAATGGATTAAGACCAATTAATATTTTCTCAGAAAATAGTGTCGATTTATGGTTATCTAGAAAAATTGAAAAAGTTAAGAAACCAAAGTATAAAATAGGTAATCATGTTCGAATATCTAAAATATCTGCTTCACCTTTCAATAAAGATTTCGATACAAATTGGAGTGATGAAGTTTTTGTCATTTCAAAAATTAATACAAAACAGAATCCTGTAATGAATGTTATTAAAGATTATGATAATAATGAACTTGTCGGCAAATTTTATGAGCAGAGGCTACAGGTTATATTACCACCCACTGTATTTAGAATTAAAAGAATATTGAAAACTAAAAAAGTTGGTAAGGATAAACAATACTATGTCAAATGAGTTGGTTATAACAAACATTGGTTAATACAAACATCATCGATCCTATAATTAAAAGATAACGCCAATAAAAAACCTTTCGTACGATATATTTCGATAGCACAGCTATCATCTTCAGGTACTCAAAACCAACTAAAAATATTATGAATTAACATTTAATTTAAACAAATTATTTTTTATTAATTTAATTTTTTAATAAATAAATATTTTTAAAAATATATTTTAAATTAATTTAAAATTTTAAAATGTTTTCACTTATATTCTAATTTTTAAAAATTAATGTAAATTAATGTAAAGTTTTCAATTATTTTAATAATATTAAAAAAACAAACATGATTTAACATACGTAAACTATTTAAAAACATTCAAAACATTCGTAGTCACAGCACTCTGCACATTAATCTTTGGATCCAATGACCTTATCAGTAATGCTTCACATATCACTCGTTCCCAATAACTATTAAAACTTCTCAACAAAATTCTAAAATCAGACATTCCTTTATCACTTTTACAGCCTCTATTGTGTTCACTGATATTGGTCAAACCCTTCAATCGACAATGCTCTAGAACTCGAGTACAAGAGATGACGGGAAGTCTTTCCAATGTATGTGGCATTACACCCATTACATGTAAATTGATAAACGAGATCAGAACACAATCCAAGCGGAGTTTTTGATTTATTAATAAACATATTGCGTACCTTACACGAATTAGAGACGATTTTATACTCTAAATTTCCTATCAGTTTACCCAACTTCCTCTTATAATTTGTAAAGCCTTCAGAGTACGGCAATACTAATACATATTTAGGCTCAATTTTTTTATATCTATTTTTACCATCACCCAGATCAACACTCAATTCACACCCATCCGACAAATTACATTCAGACTTTCCACAACATGGATCCTTAGGATTTTTAATCAATTTATCAACAGTTTCTTTTATCATCAACAATAAAAATGATTTAGAATATCCATTCTTTATCAACAACTCAACCAATTTATCAACACCTTTTACCGAATTAGCAAAAGTAGAAGATAAAGCCCATGAATGATAAATCAATCCTTTCACCATATTTCTCTTATACTTAAATTCACAAAAGCTTTCTGGAGAAGTATAAAGACCAGTATCAGTTGGTTTTCTATAAATCTCTGTCTCATACTGTTTATCCTTGCGTTGAATTAACAAATCCAAAAACGCAATTGATGACTTTCTTTCCGTTTCACACGTGAATACAATGTTTTTTATGTAAACTGTTCATAAAATGCAAAAACGGTTTTACATGTTTCTGGTTTTCAAATATAAGAAAAATATCATCCACATACCTTTTATAAACAAAGGGTTTTGCAAATTGGAAAGAAGCAATTTTCTTTTCCAAACTAGCCAAAAATATTGATGCCATCGTTGGTGCTAAAGGGGAACCCATAGCGACTCCATCTATTTGTTGATACCATTCATCATTGAAAAGAAAATTGACATTTGAAGTAGCAAATTCAAGAAGTTTTCGAAATGCCCGTCTATCCAAAATGTGATGTTCCGAATCATTTTCATTCCACAACGCACAACATAAGTCAATCGTCTCAACCAGTGGCACATTCGTAAACAAACTACAAACATCAAACGAAACCATAACATCATTCATACTTCGTTTTTGTAGCTTTGCAATACAAGAAACAAACTCAAAGTTATCCTTACATTCAAACTCTGATCGCAATAACAGTTTTAATAATCCATCTAAAAACTTTGCTATTTTATACTGGGCAGTACTAACCATCGACAAAACTGGTCTCAAAGGTACACCATCTTTATGGATTTTTGGTAGCCCATATAGTTTTGCTGGCTGCGATCCTATTGGACGAATAGACTTACCTACCTCTTCATCAATAAGCTTCTTCTCAATAAAACCATTTAACATTTTTTGTACAAACTCTTCATCCTTAAGAGGAGGCAATTTTCCATTCTTCCGACCCTTTGGCAATTTCACAAACTGAGGAGAATTTAACAAATCATTCAACTTATTTACATACACATCATGGTCAAGAATAACTATCCCATTTCATTTGTCAAACTTACAGATATTTATATATTTTTTAGCTAAGTTTTTTAAAGTCATAAAATCCCTAATATTCTGCTTTTTGTTTTAATCGATATACTCCATCGTACTTGCACTTAACGAGCTCTTCACATAATTACCATTAATGCCTTTCATCGAAATATATCGTACAAAAGGTTTTTTATTGGCGTTATCTTTTAATTAAATCGTTGCCAAATTTATTTAATTATTTATTTATAGATCCTATAATTATTGGCTACAGTAGTGTTCCACTATTGGAATCTGTATGGATTGAAAAACACGACCAGGATGAAGTTTTCAATATAAATTTCGAGAATCCTATGTACTTACCAAAATTAACACCCTGTATAAACAATATAGAAATAAATATACGTTATGATACCGGAAAACGGATAAACTTTCCAACAAATACAAAAACTCATCTAACCTTACATTTTCGTAAAATAGATGGCCAATAACGATATTATAAATATTTATAGTGGTAACCAGACGGGCGGTGATTTACCATATTTTATCGGAAAACAGTATGGATCGGGCTGGTTAAAAACAATCAGTAGATTTGCACTTCCAATTCTTAAACGTATCGGTAGTTTTGGAATGAAAACTGCTAAGGATGTGATAATGAATGATCAGAAAAAATTACCGTCTATTTAAAAACAAATGCATTGGTTGAAATAGGGAAAGTTGCGGGTATGTTTCACAAACAGCCAGCATCGACTCCATCACCGACTTCTAAACGTAAAAAGCACCGATTGTTACGTATAAACAAACGAATGAAAGGACATGGGACTATATTTGAAAAACGATTTGTGGTAAATCTGAATTGTGTATATTTGACCGACCGTCACTTCAAGCTGTAATTGAATATGGTGCTTTTAAAGGAGTATTTCGCATGAATTCTTTTACTAATAGTAGAAATGAAGTTGAATTTTATATTAATGGTTTTCAAATTGAATATCTGGACTTGGACGATACTTTATTAACTGTTCAAATTAAAGTTATAGATAAAGATAAAAAAGCCTTGACCGATGCTGCTGATCTAATACCGAATAATTTCTTGTTTCATACACTTTTTAAGGATGCAATTCTTGGTTTTAATAATATCAAGATTGAGGGTGGAAACAATACATATATTCACAAAGCGATAATTGAAACTATTTTAAATTATAATACCAATACTAAAAATACATGTCTTTCTCCTATGGGTTATGGCAGCGATGATGATCGGAAAAAGTGGGTTAAAAGCTCTCGATTATTTACAATGTGCTTATCATTACAACTCGACTTTATGGATCAACCTAAATATTTACTTCCTGGTGTTAATGTCCATATGAGACTGAAAAGATCTGATTCGGCATTATCATTAACTTCTGTAACTGGAAAACCAATTCTTCAATTAGTTGATGCAAAATTATTGGTGAGACGAGTTCGCGTTGAACCTAGTGTATTAGCATGTTATCAACTTGGTCTTAATTCTAAACATGAAATATACCCATTGAAAACTAAGGAGGTTGTTTCATTTGCAATTGGTCAGGGTGCATCATCTTTTTATAAAGAACAAATATTTGGAGATAGAAGAACTCCAAAAAAACTCTATATAATGGATCATACAACGCTTCGAATTTTACTTTCAAACATTTCAATGTTACTTCATTATCATTGTCAAAAAATACAGATTATCGAGAAACATATACTCAAGATTTCGAAACTGATGCAAATAATAGTGAAAAGAATAGTGAGAAATATGGGTTATTTGGATAAAAACTTCAATTGTGGTAGAACTCTTGAAGAATTTAAAACCAAATATCCATTCTTCACATTTGTTTTGGCCCCTGATTTTGACTTGAATCAAAGTCAATTACCTCAAAATGGAAATCTGCGACTGGATATCAAATTTGCAAATGCCACATAAAAACCAGTTCATGTCATAATATATGGGGTATTTGAAAATGAAGTGCAAATTACTGCAAATAGAACAGTTTTACTAGTTTGATCATTTCTGCTTGTATAAATAAAGTAAGGAAAGAAATTAAATTGAATATGGAGTAAGTAATATTGTAACTAATAATATTATTATAATAGTTCTGTTCAGATAAATCGAATTGGAAAACAAATATTGGGAAACGAGTTTGTTGGAGTGTACCCATTAGACAAAATTCCTTATTTAAAAGCTAACCAAGCCATAATTGTCAACACAGATTCATCTACTCTTAATGGAGAACATTGGATTGCAGTCTATGTTAAACCGAATAAAATATATGTTTTCGACCCCATAGGTTTTTATTATCCTCCTCTATTGATCAAAAAACTATCGGAAATTGGAAAGTAGGTTGAAAACAACAAAATTCAGTTTCAAAATCCATTAACTAAAACTTGTGGCCAACATTGTATTGATTTCTTAATGTATAAACAGTCTAATTAAATAAATGTTTTGTAAAAATGGCGTGTTACTTTATTAATATTATGATGCATAAAAATATTATTAAGGAGTTATGTATTATTAATACAAACAATATTTTTGAACCTCTACATTGGGTTTTTAGAGATGAACCTATGGATCATACAGATTTGAAATGGTATGAAGGAGGATACTTTTATCCGACATCATGTCGGCGACATGTATATTGCAAAATATTGATGTTAATCAAATTTTTTATGTGCCTAAATGATAGCGAATGGAAGATTGAATTATTGAAGAAATATTTTCACACACTTCGATTAATAAATAATTGTTAACCAAGAAGGATTTTCCATCAAATATTACATGTCCCTATCGTGAACATTCTGATTGTGCCTACAAACTTTGTCTTTTAGCTGTAGTAGATTATTTAATTGTTTTATAAATAAATATTGTAACTTCTTTTAATAATAATAATAATAATAATAATAATAATAATAATAATAATAATAATAATAATAATAATAATAATAATAATAATAACAATTATAATAATAATAATTATAATAATAATAATAATAATAATAATAATAATAATAATAATAGTCAATCATTACTCACTCATCTCCGAACTCATCAGGGAAATTGAAATCTTCAGGCAACTCATTAGGCAAATCATCTGGCAAAACGAATTCATCCTCGTCAAGGAAATCCAAATCATCTGCGAATTAATCTTCGAATTCGCCAAGGAAAATATTATTCAATCCAATATTCTCCTCAACCCATACACTTTGCTTTATTTACTTCTTTCTCATCACCACTGAGTAGACTATAACATTTTGGCCTGAGAAAGATCCATTCTGGATAAGTTTTCTCTATGCTTTCGTCCTTAAATTTTCCAATTACTGAATCCAGATTTCTGTTATATAACGGATCTGTTGGTTCGTAATTGCTGGTATCCAATAATCCATCTTTTATCATTGCAGTTAGTAATTGTGATCTCAATTTCACATATTTACATTCGACGAAGAATGAGTCTGTGCCCCCGGCTATGATATTTATTTGGCAATTGAACTGTGCTCGATATTTTGCTAGTTCAATATATTGAAATTCATGCATTATGAGTTTAGATAGGTCTAGCACTGTTTGACTAATGTTGCTAGGCCTATCTAAACACACTACGTCTTTATTTAGTAAAAGAGCGATCAAATCATCTGCAATTTTTATTGACCTTCTAAAAGTTGGTTTTTATGTATATTTAATCAATTTCTCCGCATTGTTACATAATCTGAGATTTATTCCTTTCTTCAGATTCACCACTGTTTTGCGATAAACACTGTTATTTAATAGTTTATAAAAGTCCCGATCTAAACTATTTGTCGATTCAGCTCGAAGTCAGGTATTTGTGCTGATATATTCTTTCAGCATTGGTTTTTGTGTAAATTTTATTGCCCGATGTATATTTATAACTTCTACTTCAAGGGCCATATATAATTTTAAAAGACCCCAATGGATAACGTAATTATTTTTCTGGTAATGGGTTAATAATAATTTCGGTACAGTGGAATTTAGTGGACACATTTTTTCAGCAGCTAGTGGGAAATCGTCTAGGATATCGTGAATATTAGATGGAATAACTAAATCCACTTCCACAGTGTATACATATGATAATGTTTCCAAATCCGAACACTAATGCAGTCAACTAAAATTTCTAATAATTTCCCTTCATTGTATATCCACTCAAAATCACTGCATGGTAAATATTGGCTTAATGCCCAGCCGCACAAGTTGTTTATATCTATATAAAGCAACACGGTTTCTTCATCTGTAACGGCGTGGTGCTTGTTTTCAAATGTGAGATCACCACGGATTCTACCTTCAAAGAAATTGTACATTTCCATATCGATCAACAATTCTTTTAATGTCATGATTGCAGATGACCAACTCATACCGGGGATTCCAAAAAAGTTGAGTGGTTCAAGTCCATTATGAGCTTTTGATCTTGCTCGAAATTGTTGGAAGAAATCGGCAAGCAAAAACACGTCCAATTTTAAATAAATCTGTAAATAATCCATCAGAGTTTCGCAACTCCTTTCTTGCTATATTTGTTGAGCTAACTCATACTCCTCATATGTACACCTTCCCATATAAGAAGCAATTCATATGTTGTTTCTAAAACATCCTGACTAGTGGCAAAATAATAAGGAGATTTTTGTTGTTAATAATTGCCCCAGTAGTAAACACAGAACGAGTTATCGGTAATTCTGTCAGTATTTTTACTGCGTTTTGCAAGGAAGAATCGACAAACTGGTATGAGTCAATAAATCTCACAGTAAATTTTCCCAACCATATATTAGGCTTAAAATTTTCTCAGTGTTTGTTGGCATGCAACTGAGACTCCAATGAGGAAATTGATTAAGGCCGTGTTTCAATATATGATGTAGATCATAACCTTTTAGATTATGAAATACAACAGGTAATATTTCTCGTATTTTTCGCTGTTTATTACATAAATTACATGCAGCTCCGAGATATTTTCCTATAAAGTGATCATGGTCTTTCACTTTTTCCGGCATTGGCTTTTTACATAAGTAGCAATCGACCGATAAACTAAACTCCAATTTCTCTTGGGTTGTCAAAAGTTCATTTAGACATGTCTTCTTGTCTTGTAATAAACTTTGACAATATTCTCTACAATACTTTCAACTTCAACCAGAAATCTGTATACACAATCTGGTCCGATAAAATGCAAATACTTTGTAGCCACTGTAAAATTATTTACCTGTAAGAGGCTCACAGCAATCGGTAGATGTTTCTGATTATCTCTTTTATCCAGAGGCAAAACCGCTTCGAAGTCTTCATATATGACAAATGAAGGAGTCACTTTTTTCGGGCAACGTGTATAATGTTGTTCCTAGTTGGTTTTTTCTGCATAATTCCACATGCCTGTCAAAAGCTATATCATCCTAAATCCATTTAAACATGTCTCGCACCATATGCATTGGATACAGGGCAATTATGGGTTTTTCTACAGTTCATTAATCTCTGTAAATCTTGAACTACTGTATAATGGTATTCACCATTAGATTTCAGTAATAACAAATACATCGGTGTAACTCCAGTTACTTTTATGTATTATATCAATATGAGGATGTTTCAATATAATATCCACATTGTCGATATCAATCATATTTTTATCGTTTTATTTGAGGATATTGATTGCAATACCTTCGTTTTGCCTCTCGAATTTTGGAATATCCTTTAATTTCATCCATAAATCTGATTCATCGTAAACCAATTCTGACAGAAATGGTATATAACTTTGAAAATTTGTTATTGTCTTCATTTATCACATTTACTATACCATTTTTATTTGCTAAGACTTTCGGGGTTGAAATATAGCTTCTTCCGATTATTCTTATCAGTCGCCATCCACTTCCAAGTTCGGACCTGATATGAATTTTTTCATGCAATTTTTCAATAACATCTGCTAAAAACTGTTGAAAATTATCTGGAATTACTTTTACTGCTTTAATAGAAAATCGTGACGTTTTGTATTCGCCATCCTTTTCAAAATTTGTATTTATTCCGAATTGAACTTTTACAGATTTCATTTCCTTTATTGTTGATAATTGTTTGTTTTTAAGAATTTCAGGCGGATTTATCTCGTTCATGTTTTTGAATGTCATTGTTATTATTCTGTGACAATTTTTTAAATCAGATTGAATAACTAATTTTTCTTTAGGTATATCCTCTTCTACCGCTTCTACCGCTTCTTCTTATTCCACTACTCCTACCGCTTCTTCTGATTCCACCACTTCTACCGCTTCCACCGTTTCTGTCGCTTCTGATGCTTTTACCACTTCCACCGCTTCTACTATATCGTCTTTTGATACTATAATAACATCATCATCTATTGCAATGATGTTATTGTTTTGAATATCTACCCTATTACTTTTAAAAACTCTTAAAAAATTCATTTTTATCTGTTTTAAAGGGTGTAAGGTGTTCCATATGGTTATTATAAAACATGTCGTAAGGGCTAGTGAATAGAGCTTCGTAAAATGGCATAAATAATATTTTATACTATAATATTTTTTAAATATTATTTTTCCATTCTAAAATGACATTGTTTTTCGTTATGACGTGCAAATATTTTGATAAATATTACCTTAATTTAAAAAACATATTTAATTTTGATTAATTTACCATATTTATTGTCAAAGTAAAGTCTAATATATTTTCATTTAAAAATTTATTATTAATACATCAAATATTATAACTTTATTTTAATTATTGTTATATACAAAATTGTTTTCAGTAATGTTTTCGAAATTATCATTTTAGGTAATTGAATAGTTGCAATTCAATAATTTCATAATGAATTTATTACAAATTATAATAAAACCATTATAAAATCATTAAGTTGTACATATTTCGTTACTAAAAAATGTTATAAAACTATTCTTTGATCTTTTATAAAAATATGTTAATTTATTAAGATAATATTAAGAATAATATACATTAAAAAATAAAAGCATTAAAGATTTTAAGATGGCAAGTATAAAAATTTCACATTATTCATAATTTTTCATTAATAATGTTTTATACTTTTTTGAAATATAAATTATAGAATTATAGAATTAGATAAAAATATATTTCAACAATAAAAATTAAATATTTTGCTAAAACTGCTATAAAACTATTCTCTGATCTTTTATTAAATATGCTAATTTATTAAGATAATATTAAGAATAAAAATAGTATAAAAATCTAAAAATCTAAATTCATAATTTCATATTAAAATAATATAAAAACTATTCTATCTTACAAATAGATTAATTTACAAATTATAATAAAATCAATAAAAAAAACATAAAGTTATACATATCTTATAAGGATATTTCGTTACTAAAAATTTTATAAAAAATTCTGTTATTTTTTTTAAAAAAATATGTTAATTTATTAAGATTAATACACCAGAAAATTGAAAATCTTTAAAAATTATAAGAAGGCAAGTATAAAAAAAATTAACATTATTCATAATTTCTCATTACTAATATTTTTATGAAATATAAATTATAGAATTATATAAAAATGTATTTCAACAATAAAAAAAATATTTATTAAATATTTTACTAAAACTTTTATTAAATAATCATAATTTTTTATGAAATAGAATTAAGTTAAAATTAAATTCTTACATTTCGGTTTTGCACGTTTAAAAGTGCCGGCTCCTTCATTCATCAGCATATTCCTATTCATTCTGTTGGATTCATCCAAAAAAATTGGCATAGTCATTCTATCAGATTCCTCCATAACCATAGGCATATTATTCATTGGCATATTTTTAACTAAAACCTTTATTAATAATAATTAATTAATAACTATACCATTTACATCAAAATCCACATCGAATAGATTTGATCAATCTCCATAATTTTAGCCTTCTTGTGTTCACCCATAAAAAATCGCAAACATTCCCTAAATTAATTATAAATTTAATTTAAATAAAAATAATAAATTTACTTTTTCGCGATTTCTCGCCATTTTTCTTTAAAACATTTGATAGATTTATTTGCGACATTTTTTTTTTAAAAAGTCACTAATTTCCTAATGTTTATATTTAAAAAGAAATTACTTTAGTCGTTATTATTCAATGAAATTGTTTAAATTAATTTTCAACCAATAACAATCGAGATAGAGCATGCATAGACGAGTTGTGGTGTTACAAAGACATAACACAAATAAACATTATGTGATAGTTACAAAGACATATTAACAAAGACATATGCATGACACATTAAATAACAAGGACATATGCACATGAAATGCACATCACATGCTTATTAACAAATTATGTAAACAAATTATAATGAAAAATATTATTATTATTAATAATAATAATAATAATAATAATAATAATAATTATAATTTCTCAGCAATGTCACAATTAAATGAAAAAGGTAAATATTAATTTAATTTAATATTATTATTATTTTATTAAGATATTCTCATAAAATACTTAGCGGAAAAAATACTAGAAATTACTGGGATAAATAAATATGAATATCTATTGAGGGATGAATATGATAATCAATCTATGAGCATGGAAGAAACTGATGAAAAGATTGAGGATATGAATAATGATATGAACACAAAATGTGGCGATGATGAATGTGATTGTAATGAAATAAATATTAAAGAATAAACGTTTTGTAATTTACCAAAATTAATAAAAATTAAGCATAAAACATTTATTATTTTTTCAAAATATATTTTACGCTAAAATAAATTGAACTAAGTCCAATCATAATTAAAATAAGTTTTATTTTGGTGGAGAATTTTCTTTTTTCAGCAAGCATATTGATATTATCCCATGATCCGTTTTCAGCTACCCATGGTGAAATATATCCTTTTGAATTATCTATTTAACATTAGTAAAATATATTTTAATTAAAAACATTATACCTGTAAAGACCAATAGAAATATCTTTCATAATACTCGCCCGATCTTTGAAGAATTATCTTCATATACATGAAGGCCACAATGACTCGTGACCGTTTCATATTTTCCAATAATGCATAAAACACTCACTTGAATGCATTTTCCTTTGCATTGAGTGTTGATCTAGAAAGGATCCATTAAAATTCGATTGGATTCTATCTGTAAACTTTCAGGGCTTCATCCACGAGAAATTGAAGATTGGTAATAAGTTCATCTCCTTTCTTTTCTGTTACCAGACCGTTTAAACTATGAATTGTTTGTTGGTTCATTTTTAAATGAATTATAAAATTGTTAATAACATTGCTGGATTATATTTAAGAGATTTTATTGGTTAATATTATTTTGTTGAAAAAATTATACTAATTATACTAATAATAATAATAATAATAATAATAATAATAATAATAATAATAATAATAATAATAATAATAATAATAATAATAATGATAATTATAATAATAATAATAATAATAATAACAATAATAATAATAATAATAATAATAATAATAATCATAATAATAATAATAATAATAATAATAATAATAACAATAATAATAATTTATCTGTTTAAAATTTTCAAAGTCATAATTATCAGTCATAATAATAATATTAATAATAATAATTTATTCTTTTACAATTTTCAAAGTAAAAGATGCTAATAAATGTCCCTTGAACACACACATACACTTAGGATAGAAAAAATTCCTTGTTTAAAAATTCATAAAACCTTTTAGTAGGGTGGCGGGGTTTCGGACTTAGAAAAATTTTTGAAAAAAAGATAAGTCATAAAAATTTATTGATAGGACTTAGAAAATTTTTTTTTAGCAAAAATTATCAGTCATAATAATGATAATACTATTAATAATATTTATAATAATAATAACAATAGTTATAATAATAATAATAGTTATAAAAATAATAATCATAATTATCAGTCATAATAATAATAATATTAATTATAATTTATCCCTTGAACACATACATACATACACGAGGGATAGAAAAAATTTCCTTGTTTTAAAATATTCATAAAAAAATTTGGTAGGGGGGTATATATCTTTGTTTTGACTTGAGCTGATGAAAAAAAGTATTAATCATCGTGGGCTCACTTCTACTTACTTAATAATATCGAGAATAATTTAGTTTCAAATCAGATGCATGATAAATTAATAGTTCTGATAAATAAACATATTTAACAGATTAAAACAATTTCTACAGTAAGTATGAATAAATAAAATTTCTAATTTCTAATATCTTATTATATATATTTTGAAATTGCATCAGAAATTTATATCTTAATGTGACCGAAGTATTGTTGTTTTTATTATTCCAATTTTGATTTAAATAATATTGAAAAAAATTTGTTTTAATATTGCGATATATGAAACTTGTTTTTAATATAATAAACTTTCTAACTCGTATTGATGTCCATTATGCATGTATTTTGATAAGCTATACACATAAACTATACACATTTAATTATCATATTTTTGTCAAAAGAATTATTATATTGTCAAAAAGACTAACGGTTGATAAAGGATGTGTTGAAAATTCGTATTTAATTTTCTCTCCATTGATCAATCTTTATTTGAAAAATCAAAAATGGTTTGTCTTGTTTTACATTTTGGGTTTTATTCAGATGTCTAATTGAGATTTTAAAGATCATAGAAAATTGTACAAAATAATTAAATTAGATTCTTTAAATGACAAAACTTACGATGTATTTATAATTAAACATAGACGTTATGAGCAACCTGTGTGCCATGAATGGTCAATTTTCATTTGTGTTTTGCAAATATTTCAGTCCATTCAACATGAAATATTAACATTTTCTATTTTATTAAAAATATTCCCCGAATAAGTGACAATAAAATTTTGAGTATAAATGTTAAAAAATCATGTAAAAATTTTTTTTACAAAATAGTTCACTGTCAATGGAAACGGAACAAAGCAAAGTCGACAGAGTTCAAAAATTTCAGATATAAATGGAAAATGCACAGGCCAAGTCCTGAACAACTATTTATAGTGCTGCCTACCCTGTAGCGCACATGAGTTAGTGCGCAATTTTGAGTTCAGACAAATCTAGAAGGGGTTGAAATATACGTTTTTCCCGTTCAACCGACAATAAATACTGTTTTTGTATAATCAAGCCAACCTACTGACCATCCATCCGTAAAAGGTTTAGAAAGTCTGGCTTTTGCCCCTACTTATATAAAAATATGGTTGTATAACACCTATTTAAAAAGATAAACATATTGAAAGCGTACACGTATTATCTGAGCCAATACAGTTTCAGTTTGATGAAGAATATTGACACTGTTGCCATAATTACTCTTCATTGCTGCATACTTCGCCTTGTGATCTTCAATGATCTTTTTCAAATTAACTATGTCGTATTCGCTCTTTTTAAATATCAAAGTCATTCTTTCATTTAGGTCTTGCTCTTTTCTCGTATTTCTTTTGTAGCCTTCTATTTCATTTTGTAAAACCAAAATTTGCTCTTTCTTTTCACTAAAAACAAGAAATTTGATTTCACTGGAATTAGAGAAGTGTAGGATTTTTTTGAAAATAATTAATCTAGGAAACCCAAAAATTGAATATTTATAATTTAATTTTAAGCTTACTTAATATAATAATAATTACAAAAATAAAATAATTATTTAATTCATTATTTTTAAGGTTGATTTAATGAAAATCGGAAATTTGACAGTCAATATTTCTCCAACAACTATTGAATTTTTTGGGGCCCCATTAAAAATATATATGATTTCTAAAAGTTTTTCAAAGTTTTTGAACACCATCATGGTTATTTTCAAATTTTGGTTTCAATTTGATCATTTTAATTAAAATGCTTCCAGCCATTATAGCCAATTATAAATTTGATATTATAAAGATTAAAAGGTTTAGAAATATAACAATGAACAAATTAATTTTGATATATTTATTGATATATTTATTTATCAAAGGTTGACTGCTACATATATATATTTGTTATTTATAACTTATAAATAAAAAATATTTCAAAAAACAAATTAAGCTGAAATTAAAATTTTTTGATTATTATATTTTATTATTAATTTATAATATAAATTAAATTTATCATATCAATTTTATATGATTTTATTTAAATTTCAGAAATAAAACGATCCACTGGGCAGCCACAAATTTTGATTTACCTTCCACAAACAGAAAAATAATGCTAATCCCGTAGACAACAAAGATTTGTTAAACCAGATGGTACTTTCATCGACATGTTCCACAATTTATCTCAATTAGCTCTTATCCCCTACATCAGGGCTATTCAATTAGATTTAGTAAAGGGCCAAACAAAAGAAATCTAGTGATCGTGGTGAGCCAGAATCTCGGAGTAAGGGTGTCACTAGGGTCTGCCAACACCAATGGCGGTCACGCAGAGGACAAATGATGGCGCCGAAGGCTCGAAGTGGGTAGCGATTATTGGTTTGAGGAGCGTTGTAAACTCCCCATGTAAGGTCTATGACAGAGCCCCAGCCTCCAACGCCTTTTACAGCATTTTGAATTAAATGGAGTCAAATTTTGAATATGAATAATGGCATTTTAGAATAAATTGCATTTGCAAAATCCTAGAATTATGTTGATAAAAAAAATTTTCTTTTAGGTCCTTCCCTACACTCTGTCAGTAAGTGTTGCTTCCGCCGAGAGAATCTTTTCCACTCTGAAGAGGTTGAAAACTTATTTGAGAAATCGAATGGCTGAAGATAGATTAGCAGGATTGGTATTACTTAGTATTCATCGAAATTTGAAAATTTATATTGACTAGGTAATTGATGGATTTGCAAGGAATGAAGACGGAAAACTTAAATTTATATTAAACGTTAAGTTTATTGTACAAATCGATATGTAAGATTTATAAATAAATTATTTGTATTTTAAAATTTGTAATAAAAAAAATGTGAAAAAACTAATATTTTACTAAGCAAAATGTGAGAGCCAACATGTAAATAATCAAAACTTTAAGACGAGATGGAAAAATGGAGTAATAAATATAATGTCATAGGTAAAAAATTGTATCTTTTATCAATACACAATATATAAATTATGAAACGTAAGTCATGTCTTTTTTATACTGTTTTCCGAGGAACGTATCTACCGCATAAAAAGGAATTGACTATATATATATAGAATTAAATAAATTCCGAATTAATTCGTTTTTATTATGACGCGAGGGATCCCATGAGTGATAGCCTCCATCAGCCGTGCATGAATTCACTGCTGATTACGTTGATTGTAAATTTCACTTACATTTTAAATTTCTTTATTCTCAGTTGTGAATATAAATGTTTAATATTCAAATGAGAAGTTTTGGTAGTGCCGGCACTAAAATTATTGATTTACCCCATAACGCTTCAAAAATAAATAGGAAAGTGGTCATTTTTCGGCAAATTTTTGATTTTAACCCAACATTAACAAATATTGCAAAAAACGAATTGCCTTAACCTGCTGAAACCGACTGACGGCAGGATATATGTCTAGTGGATATACACGGTTGTAATTATATGTCATTGTGTTGGGAGGGGGCAATACATTTTTATAGCTGAATTAACTCGGTTGAGTGTTTAAGAGAGGAAGTAGCATTGAATGCAGATGTGTCTTGATGGTTATGTTTGGAAATAATGTACGGGGAGTTTATATGATTGGATTTGTTTAATCGATTCGGTTAATTACAAATTTAGTGATATTTAACACTAGATTTACCAACATATTTGATATATCTAGTTCTACCATATCAAAAACCGTCATTTGACAGGCGGTAGTTCTAGTGTTAATGATGATTTCGTTGAAAGGTTAATATTTTTATGGAATAAGTCAGGGATTTTATTTAAAATTTAATAAAACGAGTGATAATCACTGGCTTATCTTGTTGGTTTACGTAATGATATTTCAAGTCCTGCAGTATTGACAAGAACAAATATTAGAACGTAGAAGAAAATCGTCTAGATTCTGATATAATTAAAATTGAATTACATTTGGGATTTACAGGTGTAACATCCGGTTAAAGTAAAAGAGATAAAAGGTTTTCTTTAATGTATTATCAATAAATAATGGTTGCTAAAAAGTTTCGTGTTATTTATATTTATAAAGTTTTTTTTAATATAAATTTCATTATTTTTGTTCAAAATAAAATTCGGGACAAAAATTATTAATTAATAAATATAATAATTATAATGAGATAATAATTTCGGGGTTTATTTTGATCGCAAAAGTTCATGACAAAATTAAAATCTTTATTTTTGATTAATAGATGAAAAATAAAATTGAAGTTTTCTGAAAAATTTGATGAAATTATTTTAATGAAATATTTAATAATAATTAGATAATAATTAACCAATCACCTTAGCGCTTCATTTAATGCACAAAATGCTTCATTTCGTCGAGTTAAATCAATTAAACAAGAGTTCCATTTATTCATTAAATGTTTCCGTTCTAAAATAATCCTTTGAATTTCGTCTTCAGCTTCATGTAACGTAAGTTTTGCAGCGCATTTTTCATCATTTTGCGCTACCAATTGAGCTTCATAGAGTCCAATGTCTTCTTTCAACCGAGCCACTTCATTCACTAAAGTATCTAATATAAAATCTTGATGCATTTTCTCTTTTTCAGCCTGTTTAAAATCAAAAATTAGACTTAAAATATTTTTAGTATAAATTCAAACTCTTTGAAGGTCTTCCACAGCCTTTTCTGCTGCTCGTTTCATAACTGCAATGTCGCCTTTAATGTCTTCTTCTGCAGATTTTAAATAATATAATCTCAGTGCAATATTGTCCATTTCTTGTCTCATTTCTCGCATTTTGGCCGTCTCAAAGTCTACTTCATATCGAACCTTTTTATATTCATCTTTCGATGAATTCAAAAAAGCTTCTGTATTTTCACGAGTAAATTTGGCGGTGTTATATTCTTCATTCAGACCCTCGAGAATAGTTTGGAATCTACAGGTTTTGTAAAAAGAAATGAATGCAAAACTAAATCATTATATATAAAATAAATCAAATGCCATACAGAAATCAGTAGATAATATTGCCAAAAAGACGGAATGAGGGACTGGCATATAAATACATAACATGTCAGAAGTAAAAAGCAGTAAAATAGTTATTCATACTTTGCCAATTCTTGTTGAACTGTAAAAAGTTCATTTCCTGCTTCCAAATGTTCAGTTCGATGTTTTCTTAGATCTTCTGACTACGGCCTGCATTATTACATTAGTTTAAAATTAATATATTAACTGTTTCTCTGTCTTCTAATTGAATTCTTTCAAGTTGTTTGATCAACATGGCATTAAGGGAGTCTTGAAATCTTTTCATTAGTGGCTATTCATTATCAACATGTCAATATTTAATGATCAAATAAGTACATGATCAGGATCCAATACAACCAATTCTGTTATGTTATCATCTTCTACTCGCGAAAGATGCATTGTTTCATTGTTAACATTTTCATTTTCTGATCCTTCGCCATCAAGGGATTCATTATCCACTTCTTCTATATAACTCATTTGTGACATTTATCTGGAAATCGTTTCAATTATATAATTTAAAATATTATACACGAAAATTTATCAATATTTAAAATTACGGTTTTAAAGTGATTAAACAAATCTTAAAAAACAAAAAATTGATTTTTACCATTTAAAATTATTATTTAGAAATTAAAATCTTACAAACATTACTAAAAGGAGAGAGCAAAAGAGCAATAAGAAAATATTCCGATATAACCCTAAAAGCAAGAAACTCTCAAAATCTTCAAAATAAGTTCTTTATGCAAAATGGATGTCAAATAAAGTTCTTAAAAAATATTTTAAACAAACACGATTATAATACACCAAGCGAAGTTGAGATAAATCACCTATAATATAAAAAGAAAATCAATAAATTTATAGCTTATAAACACACCAACTCACCTTGAGGTAGCTTGTAAAATCGTCAATGAGACAAACCCTAAACTATAGAGACACAAAAGTGAGAGAGAAATAAAATAATGCACATTAACACAACCCATAATAAAACATGGATGCAAACGTTTAACATGCAGCCATCCGAAGTTGAAAAAACCCCTATAATAAATAATTTTATAGACATTTTTGAGATAATTTTAGAAAGAAAAATGGCGGAAAAAATTTTTAATTTAAATTTTGAGGTTTTTGCTAGGAAATTTCGAGTAAATGAGGATGTATCTTCATAAGATTTACCAATAAAACTAAAATTAATTTAGTATTTCAGATATTTCTGTCGAAAAAAAGCAAAACCTGAAATCCGAAAAAAGCATAAATTTTTAAATTATATTAATAAGTTTTAAAAAATAATCATAAACCAAATTATTTTGTGTACATAATCAATTATTTTTTTCAAAATATGTATAAAAATATAATTATTTAATGCAAATAATAATTTTTATAACTTCAAAAATATTTTAACTCACATTTTTTGAATAATATCCGAAATAAAATACATATTTTTGGAGATAAGTTATTGTTACTAATTTTCCTAAATATTATTTATAATAATATATATGAAATATTTGATCAAAATTATATTTAAGAGCTAGAATTATGATCATATTTCCTTATGAAATCATAATTCAACTCTTAAAATTTAACTTTAAGTTATATAACTATATAAAAAATAACTTACTTAGCAGCCATTTAAAAAAATGGCTGAAATGCATTTATTTTTTCACAAAAAATAAATTCCGCCAAGTTGATTTATGTATCAACTTGAATTATAGCGGAATTTATCTCAATGGGGCTTGGTGTAGTCACAACACATAAAAGAAACACCAAAACAAACGGAAAACTTACCTACGCATCCCATTCTTATAAAACAAAACATACAATAAAATCAAATTTTTCATCAGCACTACTTATTTACCAGTCAATATTCTCCGGATCTTCTCTACATCAGCTCCTTTGAAATCACAACTGCGCATATCCCAAAAATCTATAGCATCAGATATTTATCAACGAGATTGTCTTTGACAATCGTCTAACAAATGTCTTTGCTTTTTAAAAAACATTGTTTATCATCTCACTTGCAAAAGATTCAACGCAATGTACATTAAAGAAACACACAGACCACTACAGTAGTGACAAGACGACGCCCTGTCCATACCCCCCGGGGGGGTAAATTTTTTTTATTTTTTGTTTAAATGAAGTGAACTTTTGAAATTTTTTTTGTTTAAATGCATAAATTAAAAAATTTTTACGTGTCAACAAAATGGTCAGACTATAGTAAGGTCTATATTTAGTTTCGTTAAATAATAATAATAATAATAATAATAATAATAATAATAATAATAATAATAATAATAATAATAATAATAATAATAATAATAATAATAATAATAATAATAATAATAATAATAATAATAATAATAATAATAATAATAATAATAATAATAATAATAATAATAATAATAATAATAATAATAATAATAATAATAATAATAATAATAATAATAATAATAATAATAATAATAATAATAATAATAATAATAATAATAATAATAATAATAATAATAATAATAATAATAAAAATAATAATATTAATATTAATAATAATAATTATATTAATATTAATATTAATAATATTAAAAGTAACACCACATATAAAAATTTACAATTCACAACAATAAAAAAAATCATTAAAAAAAAACTAAATAAAAAACTTAATTAATTCATATAAAAGATTTAAATAAAAATAATACAACTAAAATTTATTAATAATTTTTATTTTATTCAATATTCGAACGGGAATTTGGATGTCAAAATCTGTATTCTTCTCGAAAATCTGGATCATCTGCGTCTTTCGGGAAATGTGGATGAGAAATTTGAATATACATTTCATCCATTGTTTTTATACCCATAACCGTGTCACCCACATTATAATGCCCATAGGCTAAACTTTTATTTTTCTCAACCAAATACCTCTTGTCATCATTATTTGTTAAGGCTATTTTACTATTTTTAATTGTAAATAATTGATGGTTTTTACTTGCTGTTCGAGATTGTGCTACTGAGATCATCGAATTATTATGATAACAATCAAGATACGATTGATGTTTTAAATCAGTACCCTTTAATGTTATTCCTTTAGCCTTGTTGCTTTCTGTTTCACCCAAAAGACTTTAGCCTTTTGGCCTTAGGAACACCAATTCCTTATATCTGAGCCCTTAATTCTCATCTCTGAATTTACCAATGACAGAATCTAGAGCTCTTAAATATAATTCATGTGGTGTATAATAATTCCATGTACCTAGTAGGTTATCTCTTATCATAGCTGGTAAAAGAATGTCTAATTTACACCCTTTAATTTCTAGAAAAAATGAATCAGTGTTACCAGCAATAATATTGATTTTACAATTAAATTCCTCTCGATATTTTTGTAAATTAATATATTGCAACTGATACATACGTAATTTAGAGAGATCTAGTACAGTTTGACCAATGTAGCTAGGTCTATCTAAACACACTGATTCCTTACTTAATAATATTGAAATTAAATCGTCGTCAATTTTTTAAGTCTTTTTAAATGTTGGTTTAGAGGAGTAAGTTATTAATTTAGAAGCCGAATTAATGTATCAAGTTTATGAGCTTTTTCAAGTTCTCAACTAAAAGTTTAAAATATTTTTTGTCCAGATTATTTGTTGATACAGCCCTAAGTCGAGTTTTCGTATCAATATAATTCTTAAATATTGAAGACTCTTGAAACCTAATGGCTCTATAAACTTTAGTTACCTTTACCCCAAGAGAAAGATAAATTTGGAGAAGTCTCCAATGAACAACATAATTCTTTTTCGGTAGATGTGTGAGCATCAACTTCTCTATTTTAGAACCTGGAACACATAATTTTTCAGCTGCGACCGGAAAATCATCCGGTTTATCGTGAATAGATGTTGGTATATCTAAATCAACTTCTACGGTATATCCATATGGAAGTGAATCTAGATCGTTCGATTCACAGTCCTTTAATAAATTATTTAAATCAATCTGATCTATAACCCAAGATAATTCACCTCTAGCTAGCTTTTGGCTAAGAGCCCAACCATATAAATTATGTCAATTATATAAATTAATGTCAATGTATAAAAGTTCAGTATTCTCATTTTTTTTAACATAATGTTTGTTTACAAATGTCAAACCCCCTCGTATACCACCCTCAAAGAAATTATACATTTCCATGTCTTGCATCAATTCAATGGGTTCATCTAAAGTCATCAGAGTTGAATACCAAGACATAACAGGAATGCCTAAAAAATTCAATGGTTCAAGACGATTATGTGCTAAAGATCTGGTTCGAAACTGTTGGAAAAAGTCAGCTAGAAGAAAAACATAAAGTTCAAGATATATCATCATATAATCACAAAGGCGATTACAGTTGGTTTCCCTCCATATAACTTCAGCCATAGAATATTCATCCTCAGTAACACCATCCCAAATTGGTGGTAATTGGAGAGTTGAATGAAGAAATTCCAAACTAATGGCAATATCATGAGGGAAAATTCCTTTACTATTAACAATGGTTCCCCTAAATTCTGATTTTGTTATTGAAAAATCAGGTAAAGTTTTAACCGCATCCTTTAAAGAACTATTTATGAATTTGTACGTAGTTAGAATACATGATATTTTCCAAGAATAAAGTTACTCAGACAATATTTCAAGATATAATGAAGATCGGTCCTCTCAAGGTATGAAAAATAATTGGGAATTCATATCTTATTTGCTTTGTAAAATTACAAGTTGAGCAAGCTGCACCCAAAGATTTACCGTTAAAGTGGTCTTGATCTTTTACTGGTTTTATCAAAGGTTTCTTACAAAGATAACAAAACACTGCAGAAATGAAAGAAGTTATATCTGTAGCTGTGAGTATTATTTTCTTCTTAAAATTTTTATAAAAGTATGATAAAACAGTTATTTCACGTGTCCACTGGTCAGTCATTACCCGGAGACACACTTATCACATCATACACACCGATTACCTAAGCCTTATTATGTCACACAAATGTCGACCAACACACCGATTAGCTAACTCTTCATATGTCACGCAGTTGTGGATCAACAAACTTACCTTTCACACACAGACACCTTCTAGAACCTTCCACACACCTACTTTCTAGAATCTTCCACACACCTATTATGTCACGTAGTTGTGGATCAACACACTTACCTTCCACACACACCTTCTAGAACCTTCTACACACCTACCAACTTTCCATGGACATACCTTCTAGAATCTTCCACACATATACCATCTGGAACCTTCCACACACCTAACTTCTAGAACCTACAGTCCATAAATCGCCCACGCACACACACACCAACCACCGATCTGCACCGATCAATACCGATCCGTACCCATCCATACCTATCCATACCCATCTATACCCATCCATACCCATCCACACCCATAAGCACCTATCAGCACCCATTTGTTAATAGTCAATGTAAAATTATTGATAGAATTGATTAAATGCAATTGTTAATTAGAAATATTAATTGGAATATTATTGACTGAACTTATTTTTCAATAGAAAGTTATTCTTGAAACAACATAAAAATCATATTTCAATAACTTTTCTTGAAATTAATTTTGAAAAAGTAGAAACCAAATTCTTGATTTTGATTTGTTGTTACTATTGCTATTGACAACGACACTGTTTTTTGATAAATTTAATCGCTAAACTCATGTTCAAAATACTAATAAATTTATCAATATATTAAAATTATTACAGTTTTCTTGAAAATAATTTGAAAACGTACAAACTATTTTTCAATAAAACTATTATTAAACTAAAAATAGATGAAAAATTGAATAGATTTTTCGATATATTTATTGTAATTTTTCTTGAAAATAATTTGAAAATGTACAAACCATATTGAATTTTTCAATAAACTTATTATTTAACTAAAACCGGTTATTGAAAACACTAATAAATTTATCAATTAAAATAATTACAGTTTTTCATGAATATAATAATTTGAAAATGAAATTATAGAATACTTGATTTTAATTGGTTAATTCTATTTATTACCAATGACAACGACTCAAATTAATTCAAATTTTAATGTTCTAAAACAGTACTTTATCACTTCAAATTATTTGCTAAATATTATTGGTACCGCATTGATTAGTCGATAGGAAATCATACTATTCAATCGAAGATAATTTCATTAATCTTTTTAAATAAATCAACAAAACAGAAGTCTTTTAAAATTATTATAATGTTGAACTTATTGCTAATCACCGATAATTAATTAATTTTATTTAAAACTTATCCGAATCTAATTACATGCATTGCAAAACGCTACAATTACCATAATTCATTACTCTAAAGTTTCCTTATAAAGATTACTTCAACAATATTTCCAAATCTTTACATATAAAAGTTGTAATTTTAACGATTCAAGCAAACCCAAATAGATCGACTAGAAAATTTTAATGTACAACAAATATTGGTTAAATTGACTATCAAATGTCGTAATTTATGGTTACCGTACAATAAGAATTTGCCTCTATAAAAATATACTAATTGTCCCTATTAAAGGTTTAACAATTTATTGAACTCACACACTTTTCTTCAATACAAAATTAATTTAACAGAATAAGAAAACCAATATTTGTTAGCATATTGATAAAAATTAATATACTTTAATATCCGACTGGATATCCAACCACCTTAAAATCATCGATAAAATTTTAATGAATTTCTATCATAGTAGCAATAAACATCAAAATACTTAAAATCATCGACAAAAAAGGATAAATATACTCAATGCTTGAATTCATCTTCGATTCACCTAAAAACTATAATTACCATCATGTTACCAGTAAAGATTGCATTAATAAGCTACAATTTACTGACAATAATTCCACATATAAAGCTAAATTATTGATTTCTCTACACATACTTTACATTGGATTTAACCCCTAAAGTTATAATGACTATAATTTAATGAATTACCACATTGAAATTTGTTTACATAAATACTGAAATAGCTAGATTTATTAAAATGCAGTAAGAATCTTTAATGAATTTCTCTTACACGCAATAGTAATACCGTGATTGACGAGCGCTGATATCCCAACAAATATTTGATTAAGACTCCTCAATCGTAACCAATTATTAAACTTTTCTCCTTTATTTGGTAAATTACTGATAATTTCATAAAAACCTTACTTTTCTCCGTACATACATAATATTTAGCCATAATTGCTTCTTAAAATTGATATATTACTGATAATTTCACGTAAAACTCTACATTTATCTGCACATACTCAATATTTAGCCATAATTTTGCCCCCATAAAATTGATTTATTACTGATAAATTTCATTAAAAACCCTACATTTATTGAATTTATCGGCACAAACTCAATATTTAGCCAAATAAATCACTTAAAAATTGATATATAACTGATCATTTCATGTAAAACTCTACATTTATCTGCACATACTCAATATTTAACCATAATTTATCCCTTAAAACTGATACATTACTGATAATTTTCATGTAAAATCTAACATTAAATGATTATTTCTACTCAATATTTACCTTTAATTAATTTCTTTTAACACTGTATAATATGAAATTACTCATACTAATATCCAAATAATTATTACGTCATAATTAATCGATTAAATTTCTCACTCAATATTTCCCCTATTAATTTACTACATCTAAACTCGATATTCCAACTTGTAAAGGATATTAGAATTGATCAAAATCCCAATCCATAGTGATAAATCTAACCTTTCCATTATATCTAAAACTCTGAAATATTCATACGTTGGAATACTCTCTAAAATTGATACATTTCTTTTAAAAGTTTACATCAAATTCACAATAAATTCTTTAGTAATATATCAATTGACATTCGATTAGATATAAAATTCATTAAAACTATATCGAGAATCCTAAATTTAAACTAAAATATTTAACAGGCTCTATATTATACTAAGTGGACATACATGATAAATTAATATACTAGCTATTATTCAATACCTTATTACAAGTTTTAGTCTAATTAAACACAATTTCCAGATTGATAAAAGACAAATAAATATAGCCAATTTAACGATGTATGCGATAAAAAATATTTAATCGAATATCAAAAGTTGATAACTAACTCTCAAAATAACCAAAGACATAGTATTTTCAAATTGAATACTAAAATTAATTAATTCTAAAATACAATTTTTTCTGTTCCTCAAACCAGAATAGGGACGAGAAATCATCAGTTATTTACTTTTAAAAATTGTAAAATTGCTTTAAGTAACAACGATGATAACCGTCAATGGGTAGGTAAAAACAAAAGTCTTGCATTAGGACATTATTTATTCTATTGTTTTGTAATTATTGTTATTATTATTATTATTATTATTAGAAATTTGCGTAATAAAATGAGACTTGTAACAGTCTGGTGTCGGTAATAATTCGTTGAGTCAGGGGTTAAAATCCCATCGTGGGCGAATTATTTTTTATTTTCAAAATTAAATGTTTTCATAGAATATAAATCTGTATATTTTATTTGCTGTAAATTTCAAATTTTATAGAAATCGGTAAAGTAAATCTTGTATAATTTAATTTTTTACATTTAGTTAAGTTGAAATTTTAAACTTTGTGAATTATTTTCTTAAAATATTGAATTTTGTAAATCCAGTGTTCAAATTAAAGTTTTGAGTGACTTATTTTTAATTAAATAAACTATCAATATACTATAATTGTTGTAAACTTAAATTTTCATGAAAATTATTAAAGTTTTATGATTATTTTGATATAATTATTACGTAATATACTACTAACAAAATAGCCAGTAAGCTAAATAATTTAGGATTGAATATTTATTTTAAGACGAGTTTGATGTTAATTTATTATGTTTAATGATTATTTTATAATTTTTTATGTAATAATATAATTAACAATTGAAAATTTCATGTAATTATAATTTTTTAATATATCACATGCAAGTAACATAAATCAATGAGGTAAACAAAACTCTTACGTTTAAATAAATTAAGCGATTGGCGATGATGGGCGATGATGGGTGATGTTGGACAATGTTTGGTGCTGATGGGTATGGATGGGTATGGATGTGTATGGATCGCTGTTGATCGGTGCATATCGGTGCGGATCCGTGGGAGGTGTGTGTGTGTGTATTTAATCGATTTAGGGACGGTAGGTTCTAGAAAGTAGGTGTGTGAAGGTTCCAAAAGGTATATGTGTGGAAGATTCTAGAAGGTATGTCTGTTGAAAGTTGGTAGGTGTGTGAAAGGTTCTAGAAGGTGTGTGTGTGGAAGGTAAGTGTGTTGGTCCTCAACTGCGTGACAAAATAGGTTTGTGGAAGATTCTAGAAAGTAGGTGTGTGGAATGTTCTAGATGGTGTGTGTGTGGAAGGTAAGTGTGTTGGTCCACAACTGCGTGACATAATAAGAGTTAAGTAATCGGTGTGTATATTGTAATAAGTGTGTCTATGGGCAGTAACTGACCAGTGGGCACATGACATAATCGTGAGGTCACCTGGCAACAGTGAACAAAGGTCAATTACTAGGTTGCAACTGAGTAGACAGAGGTCAATCTCCAGGTAGTAACAGCGTGGACGGGCTCACATCCTACTACTAATGTCATCAACTTCTTTCAGAAAACGTATAACACAATCTAACCCTTAAAAGCTTTTATATGTTTTTTCGCGGTAAAGTTATTAATTAATAGAATACCTGCAGAAATAGGTATATGTCTTTGAAAGTATTTATTATCAGTAGGTAGAATAGCCTAGAATTCAGCGTAAAGGACAAAAGATGGTGTGACTGTTTTAGACCAGTCTTTTAAATATAAATTTTTATTTAATGGTAACGTATAAAGTTTTGTTCCTAACTGGTTTTTATCGCACAAACCTTTATGATATTTTAGAGCATCATCATCAATAAAACCATTTAAACATCGAAGACAACATTTACTACGAATTCGAACCTCAGAAACCGAAAGATTATTACAATTCAAAAGTCGATTCAATTTAGTAACTACTATATAGTGATAAGAGTCACCACTATCTAATAAAATAAGCTTAATAGGTCTACCTCCTACAACCTTTGAACGATGGATGATATCAACATATTGATGTTTTATTACTTCTGGATTTAACAAAATATCTTCTAACGCATTCTCATTGTGTGTGAGAACATAAATCGAAAGCCCCGGAATATTATCCTCAAACTTTGATATGTTTCAGAGACGCATCGGTAAGTCAGAATTATTATAGACGAGATCAGAAAGATTATAATTATAAATAATGTTTCTATGCCTTCTATCTACTTCATCATATTTCAAAAATCGGTAGAACGCCATAAATGAAACATAAATCATCTGTATTTTCAATATTAACCACACAACGTTTATTTAGTAACGATTGAGGAGTTGGAAGAGAACCCCTACCACTTAAACGACTTATTTGCGAATATTTGGTAATAACGAAATGAATTTCTTTTAGTTTATTAATTACCCAATTACTACCTTTTTCGTTAATTAAAATTATTTTTTCATTAAGAAGAGCAATACCTCCATCTAAAAAGGTATCGCTCATTGGTCTTGCAGAATTTGAAATAACGAAAGATTGGAATTCACCATCTTTTTCAAATTCAACATCTATAAAAACTTGTATCTTTACAGAACCCATTTCCGAAACAACATTATTTAATTTATTAATCAAAGAAATAGGTATAGATAAGGATATTAAATTTAAATTTTCGACAACCATTTTAACTATAGCATATGATTTACGTAAATCATGATTAACAACAGCATCAAGTAATCCTCCATGTTAAATAGGATTATTAATTATTTCAGAATCAGAATCAGAGAGAGATATTATTTCAAAATCATTGCTGGGGACCACGTCTTTGTTTTCAAAATCAGAAATTATTTCAACAGCATCAAGTGATACTCCATGTTGATTAGGATTATTAATTATTTCAGAATCAGAACCAGAGAGAGATATTATTTCAACATCATTGCTGGGGACCACGTCTTTGTTTTCAAAATCAGAAATTATTTCAACAGCATCAAGTGATACTCTATGTTGATTAGGATTATTAATTATTTCAGAATCAGAACCAGAGAGAGATATTATTTCAACATCATTGCTGGGGACCACGTCTTTGTTTTCAAAATCAGAAATTATTTCAACAGCATCAAGTGATACTCCATGTTGATTAGGATTATTAATTATTTCAGAATCAGAATTAGAGAGTTATTATTTCAATATTATTTAAATTTTTAAGTTTAGAAGGACGTGGGTTACTTATTGATAAATTTGACTTTCGTTTATTATTAATATTATTATTATTAATAGGTAATTTAAAAGTTTCCTTTTTCCTTAATAAGTTAAATTGATTTAAATGATCTTTGTGTGTATCATTAAAATCTAAATAATTTAATTTTTCTGTTAATTTACATGTTGGGCAAACAAAATAGGTGACACGGTTATGTGGTTGACCATAATATTTTTTCATAGTTTCATGACGTGTTTCGTCATGAAAAGAACCATTGCAAAAATTTGGGTAAAATATACTTTAATTTAAAAATAACTAATTATATAACAAGTAAAAATTTATAAATATTTAAAGATATACATACAAAAATAAATAAATATGCATCTAATAATAATATGATATGTTAAACATAATCTAATTGGTTAAATCTATTCTTAAATTTAGTATATATATTCAAAGTATAATGAAAAAAATTATTATAATTAATAATGCAAACATATAAAAGTAATTTTATTTTCATTATGCAATATTGCTTATTCGTTATTCTAGAAAACTCAGTAAAAAAGATGGAGAAACAAATAAATCAGGATATAATTTCAATACTTCTAGAAGAAAATTCAGCATCTGCTGTGAATGTTATTAGGGATTCTCCTGTTCAATTTCTAAAATATTCTATGGAATATTTAAAATACCCAATTACTTATTCGTTTAAAGTAATTTTATTTCATTCTATCTAATATTAATTAAAAACTTAATAGGAACCAGTAATTTTAAAGCAGAGTTTATATAATATCCAAGTAGGAAAGACAGGTGACATAGACAGAAAAAATATTTTTGAAATACTGATGACTATTTAATGAAAGTTTCACTTTTATGAATTGCGAAAAAGATATAGATTTAGAAAATGCTAAAATTCAAAATTCAAATTTCATGATAAAATAAGAATTCAGGGTTTTAAAAATGAAGGTGAAACAATAAAATATATTTGGAAATTATTCGAGGCAAATAAATGTTTTTAAATATATTTTATAATTTGATATTGTTGTTATCATTTATTATATGATCTATTAAACATTAATTTATTCGAAATAATTATGTATGAGTTTTAAAAAATTATTTGAGAGTAATAATAAAATAAAATTTTCGATTATCTATTTCATTTTATTTTCATAAATTTAAATATATCTTTTAACCATAAAAACCAAAATAAATTAATTTTATGAAAGTAAATTAAAATTTATAATCATGTTATTTTTAAATAAATTTTTTAATTATAAATTTTTCTTTTATTTTATACAATTTTTATTTAAAAATATTTAAAAATAATTTGTTAATGAAATGAATATTATTAATAAAAAATAAATTTTTATTATATAAATATTATTTAACTTATAATATTCAATAAATATATACTTACATATAAAATGAATTTTCTTCCAACATTATTTTTATTTCTTCCATCGTTTATTCTATTTCTTGCATCGTTTATTTTATTTCGTCCAACAGCAATTTTTTTCTAATATCTTTTCCAGCATTACTGTTATTTATTGAATTCATTATCTAAATATAAATATTAAAGATAAATAATAATAAAAACAATACTTATTATAATTGTGTGATTTTAAAAAGTGAGAAATGTTTTTAATCCTTATGAATATATAAATAGGTTTGTATTAATCAATCCAAATTAATTAAATATAGCCAATTAAAAAAAATTTAATGACACACACTAAAATTTTAGTGATTATCATGTAATAAAATATAGGGTTCATTATATAATATTATACAATGTAAGAGTTCATTATCATCATCTAATTACATAAATTTTATGTATGGGGTCATTTACATAATTTCAGTGATTAAACAAAAAATAAAATTAAATAAAATTATAGAAAAATATTTGAAACCAATAAATCATAATTTACATGGAATTAAAATTTAATCCAAAAAGAAAATAAAATAATGAATAAATCATCTTTTATAAAACTTTAAAAAAAGAGCTTCTTAATTGATGAGTTGTCTTTAATATAATTTAATTTAAAAGTCCATTTTGAATACTAAAATTTATTTAAAAACAAATATAGTATGTTTCTTCATTGATTTTAATCAAGTTAAACAATGTTGGCCACAAGTTTTTGTCATCCGGTTTTGATACTGAATTTTAATGTATTCAACAGGCATTAACAATGATTGAAGTTTTTATACTAATAAAGGGGGGTAATAGAAACCCATTGGATCAAATGCATATATTTTTTCAGGTTTTACATAGACTGCGATCCAATGTTCTCTATTGAGATTACAAGATTGAGTATTTACAATAAATGCCTTGTTTATATCAATATATGGTATTTTATTTAAAGGAAATACTCCAAGAAATTCTGATCCCAACAATTTTCAACCCTTTTTCTGAATCTGAATAGAACTAGTATCGATAAATTTCAAATAATTAAAATTAAATTCTTACTTCATTTTTAAATAACTAATTTTCATAATTTGGTTTATAGTTCAAACCAATAATCTTTTATCAAACTAATAACTTTTTATCAAACTAATACTGTTTTATCAAACTAATACTGTGCGATTGGCAGTAATTTGAATCTCTTTTTCAAAAACTTCATAGACTATTACAGAAATTGATTCAGTTAGTGGTGCTCCAAATTTAATATCAAGTCTTAGATTCCCTTGTTGTGGTAATTGACTTTGATTAAGATCAATATCAGGAGTCAATACAAAAGTAAAGAATGGATATTTATTTTTGAAGTCAGACATACTGATTCCACAATTAATATTCTTATTAAGATAACCCATGTTTCTGACAATAGATTGAATATAACTAGTACTATAATTATCATTTTCAAAACCTTGACCATATTTTTCACGATAGTCACTTCCTTTCTATAAAGTTATAGATTTAACATTATTATGATCATAAATTGAATAAGATGATGAAAGTGATCCACTATTTCTTTTATTTCCTTGAAATGTTACAAGAATAAAATTTGGTAATCGTCTATCACCAAAGATTTGTTCTTTATAAAAAGCAGAAGGCCCAATATGCAAAGAAAATTCAACAATCTCTTTACTTTACAATGGATAAATTGCGTTTTTTGATGCAAGTCCAGTTTGGTGACCTGCTAAAACAGATGGTTCAACTCGAACTCTTTTTAACATTAATTTTGCATCTAATAATTCTATTTTAGGATCCAAATTTGTACATGTTAAACTATATGATGGGTTTGATCTTGTCAATTTTATTAGAACACTAACACCGGGTAATAGATACTTCAGTTGATCCATGAAATCAAATTGTAATAGTGAACATAATGAAAATGGTTTAGATTTTGCAATTCAATCTTTTCTTATATTATCATCTTCACTATATCCCATGCTTTCTAAACATGTATGTTTTGTATCGTGATTATAATTTATTATGGTTTCAATTAATGCCTTATGACCAAATGTATCCTTCAACTTTGATAGAATTTAAAACTAATTCGGCTTCTTTCAAAAGAGTTTGAAAAAAGAAATTGTTTGCTTTTGCAACAGCCTTTTCATTAGCTGATTTAGTTTTAGTTGGTATAGCACGGACATATCTACTAAATACATCAATACAAGTCAAAATATATTTGTATCCTTTATTGATTTTTAAAACTGGAATCATTTCCATCAAATCCATTTTCCATAAATCATTACCAACCAAAATGGCCATGAACTCTTACTGGAATTACTAATTTTTCTTGCACAAATGACAGGTTGTAGCTGAAAAAAGTTTACTTGATCATTGCTATTAAAAACATAGTCTTTTAATATCGTTTATCAAAATATGGAACCACTATTTCTTTTCAAAGTATTTCAAGTTCATTACGAAACTGTTCAACACAGTCTAATCTTCTAAAACATTTGTAAAATATTTCCCCTGTGAAATTATTTATTAAAACCAAACGAGCTGAGATTGATCAATGTTTTTGATAATATTTATCATCTTTAGGCAAAATTGTCTCAAAATCAGCATATACAATCTTTAAAACTAAGAATCTTAAGACAGAGTATATGATGTTGTGCCTAAAAGATCTTTATCGAACAAACCTTTGTGTCTTATGAAAGAATCAGGATTTCTAAAACCATGTAAGAATCTTGGACACCATTTTATCAAATCCTAACAGTTACATCAGAATTGTTACAATTCATAAGCCAATCAAGATTGATAAGACCTATGTAATGATATGTATCAGTACCTTCAAGCAAAATTAAATTAATTGATGTCCTTCTAATTACATAGAATCGATGAATTATATCAACATAAGGAAGTTTCATAACCTCCTCTGTATACACATCATTTAATGAAATTTTATAATCAGTTAAAACATTTATAGATAAACCAGAATTTTGGAATTCAAATTTAGAAATATTACAATGGCGCATATGGAGATCTGCAGGATCAAAATTGAACTCAGATGAATTATAATTATATAATTTAGATCTAATATTAGTAATATCATTTTATTTTAAAATAGATAAAATGCTATATATGAAGAATTGATTATAGGCATTTTTAACATTTACTGTACATGTTTTATTTAATAGATAATTGAGTTATTTGTGAATATTTTGTTATTACAAAACCTATATATTCAATTTTATTTATGTACCAGTTACTTTCTTTTTTATTTATTTTAAATATTTTTTCATCTAATGAATCAATACTGGTGGGTTACTGGGTGCTATTGTTTGTTTTAATTAGGTTGTGGTTATCCCGGTAACTCCATATAAATATTTCTTTGCTACCACTCGGCACCCGTTGCTAAGCAACGTTGGAACTGTGTTCGAGTGGGTAGATCGTCCGCAAAAAGTGAGCGCTATTACTAATGCTGTAATTGCCCGAACGATCTCTGGATTCAACGAGCTGTCGATAGAAGATTTGTGCTCGCTTTGAATATCAGGTCCCCTTATGTCGTAATTTTTATCATTCGAGTCTATTGAATTCTTTAAACAACACTCAAAATATTGACAGATATATATTTTTTAGTGTGTCAGTTGCGTTTGGTTCAACATTCGAGCGGCTCGGCGCTTAGCCCGCTCCTTTCACCCGGGTCGATAGCTGCTTGTTGCTGGAGTAGTTTTCGGGGTCGCTACCGTCTCTCGGTAGTCCAGCTGGGCGGGGTCAAAGACAAAGGGGTATGTTACTACTGCCCCTTCTTGACAGGCTGATAAGGCGACTTCCAGTCCCTTTATCTGCGTTCTGAGACTCTGATTTAACTGCCTTTCGTCTGCCCATCCTTTTTAGGTTGCGGTAAGCCTTTGATACAGCAGCTTTGTTTTCTTCGGTTCCATCCATAAGGCTTTAGTTTCTTGAATCTCCTTTGACATCTGGATCAGTTGGGTGTAGAAGTCTTTGTTGAGCTTGCGAGAATGTTCTAGATCCTTCCTCAGAATTACTAGCGATCCCATCTCTGTAATTACTATTATAAATTTTGGCTACTAATCTCAAATTATTTATTTAACAATACAAATTTGTAAAAATTACGCTAAAGAAATAAAGAAAAGATCTCGAGAAATGACAAATCATTTATTACGATTAAATTTAAGTTTATTAATGTAATGGGCAAAAGTGAACACCCATATTCCACTGATCAACGGGATTGGTGGTTTTTGTCATTGTCTCTCTACCCCATCTTCGGGGATTGGTGAAGCGGCAAAGTACTTAGGTTACGCGAAGACGGGTTGTTTCGTGTTTCGGATGCGCGTCGATGTGCGCTTTCGTATTTCCGCCAGCCTGACTGGGCGCGGGACTGTGTGGCGGCGTATAACCATCGGTGTCTGCGAATCTGCCAGCCGCTATGTCTTCTTCTACGTTCCTAAGATATAGCCTGGCTGGGCTACTTGTATGTTGAGTTGACTCTGGTGATCCTCGAGTCGAGCGAGGAGGAACCGGGCCTGTGCGTATACTTCCTGGGCCGGGTCTCAGCTACACCCTCTTTTTTTTGCTGTGTAGGGCAGCTCATCCCTTTCCATTGATCTTGAGGTGTCCCGTTTAGGCCCTCTCGGTTGGGGCACATCGCTATACCTTCCCAGCCAGATTCGTTGCCAGGTTTGTCTCCACTGATCGGCAACGTGCGTGGGAACACGAACAAAAGGTCCTGATTTTTCTAAATAAGATCGTGATCAGTAAAGTTTGCCATTATCCTTAGAAAAATAATCACAAAGGAGAAATTTTAAAAATTCCTATTGTATCTCTTCGAGTCGACATTTAACAGAACCTGTTTGGATATTTAATTGTACCCTCACTATAGTAATTCCACTACTTATGTATGTTTTTCAATCCATATATATATAATTTAATAAGGATTTTTAAGTAATGTGAAATGAAATTAAATGTTATTTTATTGTTGTTTGAAATTTTCTAAAAATGTCTTGCTACGAAATATCATGTATACTTTACAAAAAAATATTCAATAAAAATTTTGTTTGTAGTTTTAATTAGTTGAATGTTAATCAAGGATATTTGATAGATTTTATATAAGATAATATTAGAATATCGTAATATTTATAATTTTTATTTAGATTAAATAAAATTTGTGGTTACCAGGAATTCTCAGGTCGGATTTAATGTCTACTTTGACTAGGACCCACTCATACATATTTTATAGGTGAGTTTGGATTAATGATTTGGGCCTTACCTACTGTCTCTTTAGATTGTATTCAAAGCGTTACGGTGTCGTATAAATCTAACCTATTGTCATCTCCTCCAGCTTAGTCATTCAAGAAAGGTTCCTAATAAAACCCATATTGTCTCAGGTAAGTGAGGACTCCGAGTTGTTATAAATAGAATTCACACAGAGATTTGAAAACTTAAAGGAATAATTATAAGATAAATATGGAAATGTGATGGCCACGAAATATCTTCAACAAAATATTGCCCCAAAGTTCCAAGGTAATAAAGTATGATAAAAATGGTCATGATAAATATTAACACGAAATGAACTGTATAATTTACGATAACTTTATAACCCCTAATTACAAATGTGAGTGAGTTAAAACCGAATAATATGAATGAGCTTATGTGCGAGAAAAAAAAATGAAGCAATGGTTCTTGATTTGCATGTTACAGATCTATTAAACTTTCCTTGCCTTCAAAAAATAATACATTTAACATATTGAAATTTGATACTCGAAATTTAAAACTTTAAAAAGAGATTTTTACGAAAACATTTATTACAAGAAAATTTGGTGAAATTTGGACCCAAAATTATTTATCAAAATAAAATTTTAATTCGGTTAATTATTGAATGAACTTTAGACGTATTTTAGTGGAATCAAAAACCCGTGTGATTAGTACAATGAACATTGAAAATTTTCTAAAACCAAGCTTGAAGAGTTAGAGAAATGTCGGGAATCCCCGTAACAAAACTTACCCCAAATCTGTGTGTTGGAATTCAGAGTTTCATCTTCACCCACCGCCCTGAGCGTTGTATTATTATTAAATTTCCGTGGTTGACACATTTTTAGAAGTGGTTGAAATTAATGATCGATTGGATATTACCAGACCTTCTTATAGTGTGCCTGCTGTTGGAGAGTTTCATTAATCGCTCTGGTAGATTTTCGTCTAGGTGTGTGTGTCTGCTAGTGAATCATTGGCACATCTTGCCTAATTGTGGTGTGTAACACTTATTGATTACCCACGGAAATATCAATGTTCATGCCATACTCGGTGTGTAAGGATTCTATATTCTGAGAGGTAATCGATTTTATTATTTCTGACTAATTTAATCGTAAAATTGTTTAGTAAAAATAATGGGCAGTTTTTTCGTTGATTAACTTCTCATGGATTTCAGATCATTGGTGATTGTAATTGGAGTTATACCGATATGCTCGCATTTTCGATTCAAGGGCTAATGATACTCTGGGCGAGACGAGTTGGGTAATATCTCACGTGAGTGGTAATTATATTAAGTTAAACTTATTTTCTTTTCCATTAGGAGGGACGTTAGCGTCGATTCGGCATTACCGGTTAGCTGTGGTTAAATTTTTATTGATGTTCACCGTATTATTCGTGTCAATCGGTTATCTGGAGGGATGATTCTTAATGGCGTAAGCGTGTTACAATTTTGCACGATCGTCAAACCGAGTTGAAAATCATATCGTTAGGATCTCGTAATCTGGTAACCTTAAAATTTTTAAAATATGATTATCATTGATTAGGTATTCGAGATGTTTGGTCCGGGTGGCAAGTAACTGTATTTCACGATGGTTGTGGTGTCCTTCCATTTTAGTTTTATTTTCATGGGACAATCTGGACGTGTTGGACTTCGCTACTTATCCATCGAGGAATATCTATTCGTTATGTTTGAGATTATTGTGATTTCTTATGTATTGTGGTTGGATGGATGTGGTTGTCATCAATCTAACTATACTTTTCTTATTAGTTGTGATATTCGTGATCAAATTATCTTGGATTTATTATGCTTGGGAATAATTTATTTGTTTGGGGAATCTCTAAATTCTATCCATAAGTAAGTTACGCTTAAATGTATTACACTTTAGTAATGGTTTCTTTTGCTGGAGTTTTATCCAATTTAGCACTATTGGTGTGCGGGTTTGCAAGTCGGGTCTTGATTACGCTAAATTTCTTTCTAAACGTGCGGAATTAATTAAACCCTCTAAGGATTTTTTGTTAATTTTAGATCTTCTATTTTGTTATTTTATATTTAAGACGTAGTAATGGAAGGTCGCAACAACGAATTTTCTTTGACTACTTTTCATCCAACTTTTTAATTAAAACCTATAATTTAAGTTCCTAGCAACTACCTTAGTTTATAATTTAGTTAAATTCGTACCCTAACTTAAATTTATTAATTATCAAAAGTTCATGGCAGCCACTCAATAATTATGATTACTTCAACTTGAAGGTTATGGTTATATTAAATTCATAGTAACAGTTTGATTAAAGTTCATAGCAACGGTTTCATTTTATTTCCCCGTTACCTTTCCCCTGATTGACCTTAGGCGCACTGTGTTCATATTATAGTTAATGAGTGCCCACTGGACTACTCGTGTGATGAATTTGAGCCGTATGTAAGATAGCTTAGGTCGAGTTTATGGAAATTGAGAGACGAGGAAATAGCCAAAAAACCACTTCCTTATCCTTCTCTTCCCCTATACGGAATATTATTGACGTTCTGACCCCTGCGTTCCGCACGCCGGAGTCTTCACGGACACGAATTATTGGCGATATTCCACACACTTACACGAATTCGAATAATATGTTTGATTTTAATAACTTGTGATGTGTCTTTGACTGTGGGCCGGAAAACTTTCGACGATTAAAAAACAATTTATGCATTATACATAATTTATTAAAAGACAAATATAAATTACCCGATACATTAATCCAATCAACAAAATTCAAAAATCATAAATACATCGCTCTCCCCACGCCGACACCCAAGCAGAGCTCTATCGAGGTTGCGAGGACGCGACGTGGAGAAAGTTTTCAAATAAAACTCTCACTTACATAGTAAAATAGATTTTTAAAGTTCAAGTTGGAAAAACTGATTAAGATTGTGTAAAAATGAATCGGTATATATACCTATTGTACGACCCTAACCTTGTGTGTTCTTTTTGATTTAGTAAAACAAATTTTGACCTTGGACTTTTCTGGTATATTCTAATCTTTAATTTTATTATTTTGAGATTTTATTTGACAATTTTTTACTTAGATTTTTAATTGAATTATTTCTAATTCAAATTTTTTCATTTTCATTTCATTTTCATGAAATCTCGCATTTTTATAAATTGTCAAATTTCGGTCAAAATCGTTGGGTTTTCGTGTTATGTTTATATTTAATTCGTGCGGATCTTGTTGCATTTTGTTATTATTTTAATTTATTTTTGTGTTTATGATTTTATGTTTAATTGTTTTCTTTCTCATATTTTGGTAGGGTTAATTGATGTTTTACTAGGTTTAAATTTAAATCTGCATGTTGTATTTGCATGTGTGTTACCGATTCATTTAAAGATTTTACAAGGCCGTTTGTGTTCTGGCCCAGCAATACCCTTTTTTATCACTAATGGGTCTATCAGAATTCTTAATAATGAAAGATTGGATTTAATGAACTATTTCGAATTCTACTGTCAAACAAAATCGGATTTTTGTTGTACCCATCTCGGTTGTAACCTTTTTAATTTATTCATTAAAATATCTGGGATAGATGTTTTTAAATTTAAGGAAGAAACATTCATTTTATTGTCTTCGTGGGATTTATTTAAATTATATACAATTTTGGGTTCAAGTAAACCTTCATATTGTACAGATTTATCACATATAATATTGAGTATTTTAAAAGTATTTTGTTTATGGTTTTATTAAAAATTTTTAATATTGTTTTATTAATGCAATAAAAGTTTTAAAACTTATTTAAAATATCTTTGATAAACTTTAACATATTGCGTAATATTGCAAACTATTTTAAGTTCGATAACCTAATATTTAACGGGTTAACTTAAATCGAGTGATATTAATAATATTAATAATAATATTAATATTTAATCTTAATAATCCTAATAATAATAATAATAATCATAATATTTTCTAAAAAATCTGATTCATAGTCAAATTTTGTTGGAAATATTATATCACTTATAAAGAAATCAGAGGTGAAACATAAAAAAAGTCCTTATAAAATAATAATAATAAAAATTAAATCCTAAATTTATTCAGGTTTAAAATATCCTAATTATTGCAAAAATTCACCCAATGCCGATTGTGATATCGATATGGAAAAATATTATAGTCACACTCATAACTGTACAACTTTTTTAATTTTCCCTGTATGTAAGACCCTAGAACTAGTGAAATAAGTCCAGTTTTATGAACACCACCAAGGTCATTTAACCCAGTTTAATTTACCTAAAACATCTTCTTTAGGTAAATTATATTGCGTTAAATGACTATAATATTTTTCCATAACGATGTCAGAATCGACATTGGGTGACTCGGGTATATATTTTAAGGGTTTATATTTTAATCATGTTTTTTTTGTTTTTTATGGTTTTTTATGTTTTTTAACTTTTATTAAATTTCTATATTAGATATTAGTACCCTAATTTACACGGTATAGTCCGCGGACCCTACAAGGAAAAAAAGAGGATTTTAAAAAAATTCCTTGGTGCGGATTATATGTGGGTGCGGCTTATACGATAGAACTCTTTTTATTTTACAATTTAATATACAAAAATGTCAGAATAATATAATAAATTATGATATTATAGCTGTTTGTGATTATCAACATAGTAAGGATATTAACACTTGAAAAGAATAAATTTTTATCTCGGCATGTTTTTTTGTCCAATAAACCATCAAAATTTTCAATCTCGGTCTCATTAATAAATTGAGGAGATGCGGAAGATTGACTGGAATGAGATCAATACCATTAATCTATCTAACTACTTTCTGTATTGCTATTCTCGCCTTCTGTCATGCACTACTATCACCTTCTTCTATTTCTTCAACACTAGCTTTCTCATTCTAAAACTATTTTTGATGCATTCAGCTGTGACTAAATTCTAACCTTAGTAGTGGAATACAGGCCCGCTACCCCACCGGCCCGCTACCCCACCGGCCCGCTGGGACAAAGACATACTCCCCCCCGGTAAAAAAAAATTTCTAAGTTTAAAAGTACAAATTTTTGTAGGACAAAGACAATGACTCAAGGTCATTTAAACGAAGACCATGAATCATTCAAGGTCATTGGGTGAGTTATCATAGTTTTCAAGGTCATTCGAAAGATTTTCAAAGTCACTTAAACAAAAACTATGACTCATTCAAGATCATTGGATGATTCACCCTAATTTTCAAGGTCATTCAAAAAAATTTTAATTTAAATTTACTACTTATTTTTATAAGTAGTGTTTTAACAATTAATATTTTTTAATTTTAATTTTTATTAATATTATTATTATTATTATTATTATTATTATTATTATTATTATTATTATTATTATTATTATTATTATTATTATTATTATTATTACTTATTATTACGATTATTATTATTAATATTATTATACTATAATTAAAATGATTATTACTTATTAAAATGAATATTACTTATTATAATGATTATAATAAATATTATTATTATTATTATTATTATTATTACTACTTATAATATAAAACAATGAATAAGTAATAATAAATACAAACAAAAATACATTTAAAAATTCATAAAAACAAATCATGTCTATTAACACAAGTTATTGTTGGCGTTTCTTCACGCTGGGAACTTGTCATGAAAATATAATAAAAGTTATTATATTTCTAGATAACAAATTATAATAAGTTTAAAAATAAAACTATAAAAAAATAATATTATGAAAATGAAAACTATAACAAGGTTTCATGTTACAAAAATGAAAATTATAACAAATTTTCATGATAAAAAATGAAAACTATTACAAGTTTTCCAAATATACGGAATAAATTTAAAAATTTAACAAAATACCGATTTTTAAAAAATATTTATTTAAATCAATCCAACAACAACACGTCGTTAATATCAATGTTTTCATCACTGTCCTCAAAAATACGACTTAAACCACCGAAAAGCTGCCCAACTTCACCTTCAGTATCACTGTATTCTGTTGCATCGTCAAAACTGGGGCTCAAACCACCGAAAAGCTGCCTAACTTCACCTTCAGTATCACTGTATTCTGTTGCATCGTCAAAACTGGGGCTCAAACCACCGAAAAGCGGCTCATCTAATAAATCTGGTCTATCATCTATTACTTGGCCACTATCTATGTCACCAACCCCAAAATAATGCCCAAATACAATACTGGTATTTTCCCCACCCATAATTGCTTATCATCGTTATTACTCAAAGCGAATACTACGTTCTTATTGTAGCAATCCCAATACGACTGATGTTTGATGTCAGTCCCCAACAACTTCAGCCCCTTAGCCCTCATTGTATCGGATTTACCTAATAAACAATAGCCCTTGAGTCTTAAGAAAACCCATTCCTTATACTAGAGACCTTTACTCTCGTCTTTAAATTTACCTATCACAGAATCTAGTTTCCTCGAGTATAAAGGATGTGCCAGGTCGTAATTTGAGGTATCTAAAAAGTTGCCGGCAACGATATTAATATCACAGTCAAATTCGGATCTACATTTTGCCAATTCATTATATTGTATTTGGTACATCCGCAGCTTAGACAGGTCTAGCACTGATTGGTCGATGTAGCTAGGTCTGTCTAAACATATAGAATCTTTGTTCAGATGACCAACAATCAAATCATCCACTATTTTAAGGGACTTTTTGAGGCATATACGATCATCCTTTCAGCTGAATTGCATAGCCTCAAATTCATCCATTTTTTCAAATTCTCAACGGACTTCCCATATAAGCTATTATTAAATTATTTTTATAAATCTCTATGAAGCTCGCACTTTGAGTTTGAGCGTAAATCTGTATTTCTCTGAATATAATATTTAAAAATAGGTGCCTGTTTAAATTTAATTGCCGCACCCAATTCTATATACAGCTTGAGAAGTGTACAGTGAAGAACCTGGTTCCTTTTACTGTAATGTGTGAGCATTAACTTCTCAACTTTTGAATTGGGTGGACACATTTTTTCCGGAGCAAGCGGAAAGTCATTTAAATACTGAAGCACACGCTTAGGGATATTGATGTCAACTTCCATTGTATAGCCATACGGAAGGAATTTAATATTTGAATTCACACATTCACTCAGCACATCATTCAGATTCTCATGCACCCAAACAAAATCACCATACGGAAGGTTTTGTCTAAGTGCCCAACCATATAAATTATTAATATCAATATACAAGAGTTCTGTATCTTCATGAGAGCGGATGCTCATGACATACCAGGAATTCCATAAAAATTCAGAGGTTTTAAACCATTGTAAGCAATAGCTTTTGCACGAAATTGATGAAAATAGTCTGCAAGGAGGAATACGTTTAATATTAGGTAAGTTAACATATATTCTAACATTGTAGTGTAATTTTGCCGTGTCCAAATTAGTTGAGCGGTAGCGTATTCATCATCAGATACAGAATCTCATTTTGGAAGTAGTTCGTAAGTCGATTTAAGGACCTCTAGTGATATTGCAAATTCATAACGAAAGATACCCTTTGCTTTAACAATAAGACCATCAAAAGCAGAACAAGTTAGAGGTAGATCGGTTAGAGTTTTCACAACCTTAGCTAAAGAGCAATTTACAAATTGCATACTATCTATAAATCTAACAGCCAATTTCTTTATATTTACAATTAACGAGATGAATTTCTCAGTGGTGGGATAAATGATATTTAATTTCCAAGATGGAAATTCATTCAAACAATACTTTAAAATGTGATGAAGTTCATACACTCTCAAATTATGAAAGACAATAGGTAACTGTTTACTTATTTTCCTATTAATATTACAGTTACAACAGGCAGCACCAAGATACTGACCTGAAAATGATCATAGTACTTAACTTTATTTCTAATAAAATTTTTACAAAGATAGCAAGTTCTACATGCGATGAACTGCTGTTCCTCATTTGAAGTAAGATCATTCATAGGTTTTTTACCAAGATTTTCATAATACGGTAGGACAATTGTGACAGCAATTTCCTCTACTTTCTTTAAAAATTCCAAAACACATTCCAAGCCTATAAAATTGAAATATTGAGTTGTGTTTGTATAATTATTAATTAATAATAAGCCTGCTGATATCGGCACGTGTATTTGGTGATATTTTATATCTTTAGGCAAAACAGCCTCAAACTCCGCATGAATTACAACTTGCGGGGTAATCATTTTAGAATAGTTTTTAAATGTCAAGTTTTTATTTTCAAGGAGAGTGTATAGGGCTGTTCTTATTTGATTTTTAGAGCACAAATCAACATGAGTCTTAAATGTTTTATCATAATAAAAACCATTTTAACAATGGGGACACTATTTTACGAGAATTCTGGTGTTACACTCACTACTAGAATGTTCTTTCATGAGTTTATTCAAATTAAAAATGACGGTATAATGATAATTATCACCGTCCTGTAATAATTAAAGATTAATTGGATTACCGCCTATAACCTTTGTTCGGTGAATTAAGATGAGGTGAGGATGGTGAGGTACGTAATCAATAGCATTCAATTGCTTAGAAGGGGTGGTCTTATATTCAAAAACATTGATTGCCAATTTTAACTCACTATTATTTCTCTCAAATTTCGGGATGCTACAGAGTCTCGTTGGACAATCAGTAATTGGATCGTAATTTAATTCGTCCATAAAAGTTGTGTAGGAAGAAACACGCTCCCTATGCTTTGAAAGTATATCACGCTTTAAATTCGCTAAAACACTATATATAAAGCACAAATGATCTCTGTTTTGAACATTTACAATCGCCTTTTTACCTACTAGAGATTCAGGTGTAGGGATAAAACTATGTCCAGCTAATCGACTTATCGGATAATATGTGGTTAAAATAAAATCTATTTCACGAATCTTAACTACGCGCCACCCACTTCATAAATACGTGAATTTTTCGATTTTCTCATTTAATCGACTCACCCAATCAGTAAGGAAACTATCGGAGAAGACACTCGCGCTATTAGAAAAGAAATTATATTTTATTTCACCATCTTCTTCAAATTGAATGAGAGCTGTAAATTAAAAGCAGATATTTCTTTAAAAAATTCAATAGATATCGTAAAATAATATTTCTATTCTTATTATAAATTAATGATAAAGCGGAAAGTATTATAATCATGATATTATAATACTTTACATATTATTAACTTATATCTTAAAAATAAATAAAATCTTACATTTTTATAATATATTTCATCATGAGCATCCACCAGCAGATCTTCCCTAGAAACGGTGTCATCCAAAATAGAAGTGGGGGAATTATCCACTATATCATCTAAAATGTTTTTATATTTTGTAAATAAATAAATATTAAACTTACCGATAGATATGATCTCATAAACATCTTCATTAATAGAAGTATGAGTATCTTCAATAATAATTGTTTCAACATTATTATTACGAGCTAAAAGAATATTAATAAAATCATTTAATAAACAAATAAATTTTTAACGAAAACGTCATCCAAATTCAAAAGATCCTCATTTTCGGTTACATCGAACCAGTCAAAATTTATACCAAAACTACCAATGCGTTTAAGAATAGGAAGTGCAAATCTACCAAGAGTTCTCAACCATCCAGATCCATACTGTTTACCAATAAAATATGGTAATTCGCCACCACTTTGGCTACCACTATACATACTAATAATATCGTTATTGGCCATCTAATTTACGAAAATATAATGTCAAATGAGTTTTTGTATCTTTACTAAATTCAATAAATTTACCACTATCATCACGAATATTTATTTCTATATTGTTTATACATGATGTTGATACCGGTAAGTACATGGGATTATCGATATTTATATTGACAACTTCATCCTGGTCATGTTTATCAACCCAAACAGATTTCAATAGAGGAACCAAAGAATCACCAACAATTATAGGATCGATGATGTTAGTATATATGAACATTTGTCTATGAAGTTTTATTATTTTTGGTTTGCGTACACCAAAAGCACTTGCTCGATATGTTTGCCTATTTAATTCCAATGTATTAGCCAGATTTTTATCAAATGTAACTTCATAAATGTTATTATTCAGACTGAATTTGCATAATAATCTTTAACAATTTCAATAGTTTTATATATATGTAAACAATTGAATGAAATATATTTATGTAACTCTTCAGGTGTTTCAATATATAAATCATTAGTAAACGTAAATGTATATTCAACCTCATTAATATATGATACGGATATTTTGATGTGTTCATTCACAGGGCCGATTTCAATCAAAGTTTTGAAACGTAATAGGTATTTAGTACCAGGAACAACAATGCTAAACTTAACACTACCCATTCGCTTGGCATAATCAATACTTTCAAATTTTATTGTAAATGGACTAAAATTACAACTAACATTCAATCCATCTTTGAAAAACATGCCACTATTTCATCTAACAATATCGTTCAATATTATTGATTGAGAAAATACCACTACATGTTTTGGGAACACGTTTGTTGTAATTGATTTTACATTGACTATAAAATGGGAATGTATTGTACACAAATGTAAAGTCTTGCAAAGGAGCTTCCAAATATCCATGTAAATAAATGGGATTTTGAAGATCAACCATAAATTTACTTGCTTGATTTTCCGGATGGATTAATGGGCAACTATTGCTCAGTAAAATAGTATAGAAACTCACATTACTAGGTATTTGATGATATCCATAAGGGTTTTTGATTTCCGTGCCATTTGACATAGTATTGTAGTAGGTAGTTAGGAGCACACTGGGACCACACACCATTGCATAATATATAGAGAGGGGGGTTTATTTAGTGATTATTTACGGTGTGTATTGATTACACAATGATGTAATTATTTGTGTGCTTTATCATTAACTTTTTGTGTGTATTTTTCAAAATTTTTTGAAATTTTTAAGTATATATTTAAGTGGATTTTTATGTGTAATTTTTTACAAAATTTTTTGTGTTTATTTTTTACTAAAAATTATTTTCGAATTTGTGTATTTTTCAAATTTTTGAAATATAATTTTTTAAGATATAATTTCTAATTTAAATTTTTTAGTATAATTTTTCAGTATAATTTTTGATATTTAAAATATAATTTTTTAAGAACAACTATTTAATTTCTAAATTAAATTTTTGGTATAATTTTTTATATGATAAACTTAGTATGATTTTTGAAATATATTTATTTCAAAGTAATAAAATTTTTAACATAATTCTATAATAAAATTTTTTATACAAGATTTTAGCATGTTTATTTTTATCATGAAAAATATATGATTTTTTAAGACGAAATTTTTAGGATAATTTTTTAATCATGATTTTTAAATACAATTTTTTGGATAATTTTAAAATAAATCTTTAAAATAAATCCCCTTAAAATAAAATTCCTCTCTTGACCAATCAAATTACCTTAAAATTATCATAAATTCTCTCTTAACCAATCATTTCTCTTTAAATGACAATAATCCCAGCTATATTCATTATTTTCATAAAAATCACCGACTTATATCGATATTCAACCGAATAAATTTCTTGAAATTCCCTTTAAATAAAATTAAGAAGAGAATTTATGATCTTTTAAGGGGAAATAATTGGTCACAAGATGGATTTTATTGTAAGGTGATTTCAAGAAATTTATTCGGTTGAATATCGATATGTCGATGATTTTTTATGAAAATAATGAATATAACTGAGATTATTGTCATTTAAAGAGAAATGATTGGTTAAGAGTAAGGGTTATCAAAATATATCAGTAAGATTTTGGTTAATTTTAATGATATTATTGGAATCTGAATAAAATATACTATACGTGTTCGGTTCTAAGAAAATGATTGATTCATGTAATTATTTGTAATTTAATTAAAATTGACTAGTATTTAAAAAACCTATGTTAGCAATTACTTATGTTGTTATTGACAATTTTCTGAATAATTTAAATATATACGAATGAAGAAAAGTTGTACAATTAATTTTCATTCAACAAGTACCTAACAAACTTATAAAATTTTAAAAAATTATCTAACAAATTTTTTCAATTATTTTACAACTTAGTTAATTTAATTAATATTTTTTAAATTGATAAGTACTATTTTCTTTACAATTTGCTACTATGTTGAAATTTTTTTTTAAAAAAATTTTTATTCCAAGTACTAACAAATTTTATTAAAACTTTAGTAATTTAAATAAGTATTACTCAATAACTACTATTTTCTTACCAATTTGCTGAAGGTCTTATTTTAAAATTTCTTCAAAGTACTAACATTATTTACAAATTAAGCAGTTTTATTTAAAATTTAACAACTTAAAATATTTCTCACAACTTTAATCAAATTCTAATCACATGATAATCATAATTTAAGGATAAGACTTATTTTTACAAAAACAAATATTTTACAAGAATTAAACATACATATTTGGATTTTTAGTAAATTTTATCGGTATCTATCAGCACCTGTTCCGTGTAGTTTTTTAAGATTTGTTAGAAATTCAACTTATTTAGTGGTTGGTCGATAATCATTTAATTTCTAGTAATGTGATAGATATTATTTTTTTATATCAGTTTTATTCAAACCTTTAGCATCTTTGAGTTAATAATTTTAAGAGTTGAATCATTTTCAATAAATATATTAAAATTTATTCATGTACAATAAAAGTAATATATGTTTTGAGAAATTAGATTAAGCACTACTTGTACTTTCTAATTAATTTATCATTCAGTAAACATTAAGACTTGGAATGAAAAGATCAGAAAATCTATAAAAATAAATTTAAGTAATTTTTTGATGAGTTAGCAATTAATTTATTTAGGGTCATGTGAAAATTAAATGAAAAGGTTGACATTCATCTTTGAAAATAACTTTTAGTAATTGTTCCTTGTTGGAAGCAATTAAAAATATTACAAAAATAGTAGAAAACTTTCAAAGTCTTTTAACTAAGTTTTACAAAATAATTTCAATAAATCACATACAATACTGTAAACAAAGCAATAAATTTTTATTCAGAGAAAATACAACACTTGATTGGGCTTCAATGATTAATAGTTTCTTGATAGCAATCAGGTAACTAAGCAACCAAACAATTTGGAGACAACAATGATCGATAAAAGAGTGGAGAAGTTAATAAAATTTGTAATTGAAATTGTATTTCTTTGGTTTGTTGAAATTTTTATGTGCTTTTATTTAAAGATTTCTTGGTCAGTAAACAATTTTTGATATTGACTTGTTCAGTAACTAGTTATTGATAACATATTGTGAGTGTGTGAATAACCAAGTATTTTAAAGGGGAAATGACTGAGAGAAAATTTTATTTTTTAAGCAGGTTAAGTTGGTTTAATATCGGTGTTCAAAGAGTAAATATTATTTAAATATGTCAATTTAATAAATAATGTAAATTATTCAATGCCTAGTATGTATATAGTGAGTTGTACAATACTCAGTTATTTGTACACAGTACCTAGTGATTGTTGTTCAGTTATTAATGGACTGTTAAGCAACTGCTATATATAACCTTTTCAAGTAGCCGGTAACAAATGCAAACAACAAGAAAGCCAGTCGCGCATTGGACTGCCGATCAATCGTGTTCCTTTGAGAGCCACACTATATACATGTAGTAATTGACTAGCAATATACTACATCACTGAGAACCAAATAATCAACAGTATTTTTCACCTGCCAACTAATTTTTGACTTCTCATGAGCGGCCTCTGGGTATTCTCAGATATGTAGTAGCCAAATATGGAAAATAGCTCATTGCATAAGGGGGTACTAAACCCCCCTGGACTCGGTTTTCGGCGGTTATAGGTATTACTAAGCGTCAATATACCACATTTAATACATTTTTACAACTATTAGACCATTCTTTCATGTTCTCTTAAAAATAGCCTCATTTTACGTATTTTGCTTCATAAAATCAAGACCCAATATGTTTTGTGGTCAGATTTCTTTACATTAACATCAGATTATTGATCAGATGAGTGTAGTAAATACACACATGTTCGTAGGCTGTTGCATTGTTGATTTTTCATCCACTACTACATGCGTATTGACTAACACAACTTCAATATCAACATTTCAATCAACATCTACTAACTTGTAACAATCAATTAGTTTTATAAATTTTATTGAAAACCAACAAAGACCAAATCTGCGGGACAAATATCAAAACAATTAATATTTTATTTATAAATGGGCATCCAGACAATTTGCAAACCAATTAAGGTATTGTTATTATTATTATTATTATTATTATTATTATTATTATTATTATTATTATTATTATTATTATTATTATTATTATTATTATTATTATTATTATAATTAATATTATCATTATAGGCAACGAGTTTTACAATAGTAAGCTTAAGCAAATCCTGGATCGTCTCAAGATAAATCATTACTCTCTACATTCTCAATACAAAGCTGCTCATGTTGAAAGATTTAACCAGACATTGAGGGATAGATTAAAAAAATATTTCGTGCATCAAGGTAATAAAATATGGATAAATGTATTACCGAAAATACTTGTTAGTTATAATAATTCATCACATCGAGGTCTGAATGATTTGAGATATCAGCTCAAAAACACCAGTGAGTTCTAAAGAAGTTGTTAAATTTGCAAAACCAAAATATAAAGTTGGTGATCATGTTAGAATTAGTAAAATATCTGCTTCACCTTTCATCAAAAATTTCGATAGTTATTGGAGTGATGAAGTATTTAGAATTACAAAAATTAATACTAAACAGAGTCCTGTAATGTATGATATTAAAGACCGTGACAACAATGTAATAAAGGGGAAATTCTATGAACAGGAATTACAATTTATTTCCAATGTCTAGAATGTATATAGTGAGTTGTACAGTTCTCAGTTATTTGTACACAGTACCTAGTGATTGTTGTTCAGTTATTAATGGACTGTTAAGTGTGTATGGGTTATCAGTATTCAGAAGTTGATACCAAGTAAATATAACAATGCATTTGGTTTCAATGAATTTGATTAATTATCGCTTGATAACAACAAGGTAACTAAGCAACCAAAAAATTTACCAATTTGGAGACCAATAAATCCAGAGTAGAAAATTATTGTTACAGACATACACAATGAAATTATGGGATTGATCGATATTTGATTGGCTAATGATTGATTAAAACAACTTGCTTATTCATTTTATTTCATTTATAAAATGGAAATTGCTACGCCCATGACAGGTTCAGTAAAGTCAAAGAACGAAATTGAAAGTTATGGTAAATTTATTATTTATTATTATTATCATTGTTTACAGATAAATATCAAGAAGTAATTTTAGAGCGTTTGTTCTTCTTTTACCCGCAAATGCTAACAATTCTGAAAGAACAATCAGCATCAATGATTCCAGATCTCGTAGACACCGAGACAAATATCTGGATATTCAATATAATCGATCAAGCTTTATTGGATGTTAAGTTAAATCGAATAATGAAGGATATGGAACCCGAATACCCGTGTATTCTGGATTGCAGCTGTTGCGATTTCAGATACCAAAGATATGTGGAATGGTTCTTCGTCAAATCTGTTCAAAATTTTTGTAAATTTAAACCTTTTAGAAAATAAATGTTTTATAGTTTATTTGGTTGTTTTGGTTTGATTAGTAATATTTTTTAATAGTCTGATTTTAATATTAAAAATCTTTTAAATGGTAATACTATTAGTAGTTGTTTGGTTTTAATAGTATCAATTTTTAAAATATTAGTGATTACAATGATTTAGTAATAACAATAATAATTTGGCACATCAAAACATATATAGAAATAATGATAATCGAGGCGCACATAAAACGCAATAACCATGCAATATATATGCATGATTCTGAATCTCGCAAGGTTTAAAAGATCGTCACCAGATTATAAAGGTCATAAATCAAACATGACCAAGAAAATAGTGAGCTCTGCTATCAATGTCCAACCAGTTCAGATGTTCCACAATTATAAAATGTATTTTTTAAAGGAGCCTATCAATATGCAATTGGTAAATCCAGTCAAACTCCATCGAACTCAATTTTAATCTCTCGCTGGGACACTCTGAATGAAAGATATCAAGGATATTGATAAGGTTTTCAATAAGATCAATTCGAATTTAAAATGCAATGAAAATGCATTCTTCGCCAGTCAATATACCAGATATTATGATGCATTTACAGAAATAGGTTTCAAAGAACAGGAAAACTGGTATTTAACAATAACAATACAAAGATATAAAGCTAATCAAAATGAATTGCTTTCTCCAATCTGGAAAATTGTTACTGCTAGACTTTCACAATTATTTTAATGTATATTTTAGTGTTTAATGTGGATGTTAATAAATGTATTTAAACAGATTTTGTTTTCTTTACAACATATTCTATAAACAAAATTATAATTAGCTTTAAAATAGTTTAAAAAATGATGTCTGAAAAAGCTAAAATATAAAATATAAAATAATTAATTAATTTCGTTTAGAATATTTAATAAACTTTTTGTTTGATAAACTCGAAGAAATAACCGGTGTAAAAATTAGAGATATGTTGACTCTAGTTGAAGCATTGGGTAAAGAAAATTCATGTTGTGATTCAGAATGTCAGAGTGATGATGAAGAAATTAATAATGATGAAGACACTGAAATTTTTAATAATGAAGAAATTGTTAATGATGAAGATACTGAAATTATTAATAATGAAGATACTAAAATAATTAATGATGAAGAAATTCCTACTGAAAATTTAGTTGGCTTCTGCAGCAACTTGAATAATTGTTACCCATCCACCGTTTGCTTCTACCCATGGATCAAGTTTTGTTTTTATAACCTAAATAATGATAAAAATAAAATAATAATATAAAGTAATATACCTCTATAGACCATTAGAAATAATTTTCATAGTCGGTTCCGGATTTTAATATCATGTGTTGCATATACATTAATCCTACTATTATTCGGATCAATTTATTATTTTCATCAAACATAACTAAATATCGATTGGAATGAATTTTTCTTTGTCTCCAACGTTGGCAAATTGAGAATAGGCTCAAATAGAATATCTTCTACGATTTTTTCTGTACGGTTGACCATGAATTTTATTTTTTTAATGATATGATCATCATCATTATTAGCAACCAGCTCATTCAACAAAGTTATAAAAAATTTAGTTTCTGACATTTTATAAAAATGTTTGGATGTGTAAGATTATTTATACTATATTCAACCAATCAGAATCATGCATGGATATTGCATTTAAGTTGCAATGTCTTTATTTAAGAAAATATGTAAAAATATACAATGGAAATGTGAATATTGATGATTTGTTGCCACTGTTAACCGGTTGCATCGGCTGTTGAACTTCTTTCATTATACGATTGAACTGATCAGTTTTTTTATTAGAATAAACTTTTATACTATATTGAACTTGATTTATCATTTTTTCATTAAGTTTGCGATTTTCATTCAATTCGAATATTGATTTTCTTAATTCATTTTTTATAATACCTATGGTCTGATTTAGATATTGTGTTTCGAGCTCTTTTTAAAGTTTCATATGTGAGTTCAAATCGGATTTCTAAGTTACTCATTCTTTCAGATAATCTTTTGACTGGAGTTTTCAAATATCTAGACCTATCTATCATGTACAAAATATCCATCAACACGGCTGTATCAGGACATTCACATCTTGTTGAATTTTTACCTTGAACGGTTACAACAATTGAGGTAGCCATTTCATAAACACTAACATCTAATATTATTATTAAAATTTCTTTAATCACTTTCAAAACTATATAAAATAATATTTATTGTTTATAGCTAAAGGTTTGGTGTTTAACTTCTCAATGATTTAAATTAGTATAAAACTAATTGTTTTTTCAAATGTTATCATTAAAATGGATGTTATAAACCGAGCGCAGTTCAAGAATGAACGAAATCGAAAATTATGGTAATTTATTATTATTATTAATATTATTATAAGTTTTGTAGATGATTATTTTAAAGTTATCAAAGAATGTCTAGAGTTCTATTATACAGATATAAATAAAATATTGAAGGATAAGCCAGCATCAATGATTCCAGACTTGGTCTTTAATTATACATCTATATGGATATTTTCCGTAATCGATGAATTCCTATGGGACATCGAACAAAACAAAATGTTAAAGGATATGGAACCCGAATATCCATGTAGTGATGGAGGTCATTGTTGCGCTGCCCGATATCGGAAGTATGTGGAATGGGCTTAGAATAAACATCTTCTACAATATTACTATAGTCGAATTATTTCTTTTTAATAAAAGTTTTTGTTGTTAATAAATTTGTTTTTATTATATATTAATAGTATAATATATATTAATAGTATTATATATTATAGTATAATAATAATAAAACAGAATAAAAATTAAAATTAAAAAATATTAATAATTAAAACACTTCTTTTAAAAATAAGTGGTAAATTTAAACTAAAACTTTTTAAAAAATACTATGACCTTAAGAAATTTTGAATGACCTTGAAAAGTTTTTATTTGAACTTGAGAAAATTTTAATGACCCTGAGAAATTTTTTGATGAGTCATTGTCTGTTTCAATGACCTTGAAAAATATGGTGACTCATCCAATTACTTTTAAACATTTTTAATGCCCTTCAGAAATTTTTGATGATTCATGGTCTTTGTTTCAATGACCTTGAATGAGTCATTGTCTTTGTCTTAAATTTATTTTGTACTTTTAGACTTAGGAAAAAAGGTTTTAATCCCCGGGAGGTGATCCAGCGGTGACACATCCCACTACTGTTAGTTTCTGTCTCACATTGCATGCATTTATCTGTTTATAACAGATCGAATATAAAAACTTGTAGCTTGCACATTGGTTTAAATTTATACCGTATAATTGTCTTTCACTTTATGTTTATTGATATGTTTTTTTATGGTTATTGCAAAATCAATATTTCAGTGCAAGTCTGCCATTAATGTTACTTTGACATATGATTTCCACTGATAAAAAAATAGAATAAATGATTCATAATATACTATTTATTATTTATAAAATATTAATTATTATTTAGTTCAATGAAACCACGGGAAAAAATAAGATATGGTCCAAGATGTTCAGAGTGTCCAAAGAAATATCCATTGTGCGAAAATAGACTTTGTTATAATGAAGCACCCGTTCTGAATATGACAGAAGAGCTTGACAATAATGAAAGCATAAAAAAACATCTAAATTATTATTTATTTTGTTTGATAAACTCGAAGAAATAACCGGTGTAAAAATTAGTGATATGTTGACTCTAGTTGAAGCATTGTGTAAAGAAAATTCATGTTGTGATTCAGAATGTCAGAGAGATGATGATGAAGAAATTATTAATAATGAAGATACTAAAATAATTAATGATGAAGAAATCCCTACTGAAAATTTAGTTGAGCCTAACGAATTTAAGACTTTTGTTAACCATATTATAGAAAATGTAATGATAGAATATTGTGGTGATGAAGCATGTACATGTATTAATCAATAAATCTTTAAAAATGTAGTTTTTATTAATAATTCAGATCATAACAAAGAATAATACATTTTTTAAAATTTATGGTAAACTTTATTACAGATATAAATATCTGAACGTTTGGCTTCTGGGGCAACTTGAATAATTGTTACCCATCCACCGTTTGCTTCTACCCATGGATCAAGTTTTGTTTCTATTACCTAAATGATGATAAAAATAAAATAATAATATAAAATAATATACCTCTATAGACCATTGAAAATAATTTTCCGTATTTTAATATCATGTGTTTCATATACATTAATCCTACTATTATTCGAATCCATTTATTATTTTCATCAAACACATAACTAAATATCTATTGGAATGAATTTTTCTTTGTCTCCAATGTTGACAAATTGAGAATAGGTTCAAATAGAATATCTTCTACGATTTTCTCGGTATGGTTGACCATGGATTTTATGTTTTTAATGATATCATCATCTTCATTATTAGAAACCAGCTCATTCAACAAAGTTATAAAAAGCTTATTTATACTATATTCAACCAATAACAATCATGCATGGATATTGAGAAGCTTCAATGTCTTTATTTAAGAAAATATGTAAAAATATATAATGGAAATGTGAATATTGATGATTGGTTAACCGGTTGCATCGACTGTTGAACTTCTTTCATTATAAAATTGAAGTGATCAGTTGTTTTATTGGAATAAACTTTTATACTATATTGAACTTGATTTATCATTTTTTCATTAAGTTTGCGATTTTCATTCAATTCGAATATTGATTTTCTTAATTCATTTTTTATAATACCTATAGTCTGATTTAGATATAGAATCTCATCTTATATTGTGTTCCGAGCTCTTTTTAAAGTTTCATATGTGAGTTCAAATCGGATTTCTAAGTTACTCATTCTTTTGAGATAATTTTTTGACTGGATTTTTCAAATACCTAGGCCTATCTATCATGTACAAAATATTCATCAACACCGCTGTATCAGGACATTCACATCTTGTTGAACTTTTACCTTGAACGGTTAGAACAATTGAGTTAGCCATTTTAAAATCACTAACATCTAATATTATTATTAAAATTTCTTTAATCACTTTTAAAACTATATAAAATAATATTTATTGTTTATAGCTAAAGGTTTGTGTGTTTAACTTCTCATTGATTTAAGTTAGTATAAATCTAATTGTTATTTCAAATGTTATCATTAAAATGGATGTTGTTATACCGAGCGCAGTTCAAGAATAAACGAAATCGAACATTATGATAATTTATTATTATTATTAATATTATTATAAGTTCAGTAAATCATTATTTTAAAGTTATCAAAGAACGTTTAGAGTTCTATTATCCAGATAAACATGAAATATTGAAGGATAAGCTAGCATCAATGATTTTAGACTTGATCTTTAATTATACATCTATATTGATATTTTCCGTAATCGATGAGTTCCTATGGGACATCGAACAAAACAAAATGTTAAAGGATATGGAACCCGAATATCCATGTGGTGATGGATGTGATAGCCGCGCTGCCCGATATGTGGAATGGGCTTTGAATAAAGCTCTTCGACTATATTACTATAGTCGAATTATTTCTTTTTAATAAAAGTTTTTTTTGTTAATAATTTGTTTTTATTATATTGGTGGGTTACAGGGTTTCATTGTTTGGTTGAACTAATCGGTGGTTGCCCTCGTAACGCCATACAAAATGATACTGATCGCCACTTGGCACCCGTTGCTAGGCAACGTTGGTAATGTGTTCAAGTGGTGGATTGCCCGCAAAAATTGAGTACCATGTGCTAGTACTGTAGTTGCTCGGACAATCCTCGGGTTCACGAGCTGTCGATAGAAGACCTGTGCTCGCTTAGCTCTGTCCCTCATACTATACAGGATTCGTTCTTAATTGACTGTAGAAAACTGAGACTTAATAAGGTTACTTGTGACAATACTGACATGCAATTCCAAAGAAACGACTCAACTAAGACTAAAACTACTCTATTTGAATCAATCACATGTGGAATATTTACTGTTTGGCGTTTTGCAGCTGCGTTGCTCGACGTCGGGCACGTTCCTTACGTCCCGGTCGACGATTATTGATGAGTTGTTCTGTGGGCTTAGTGGTTGTCCGTGGCATTTGGGTTGGGGCGTAGATGAGCGGATAAGTGACCGCTTCACCCTCCCGGCATACTGCTAGGGCGACTTCGAGTCCCCGAATTTGAGTGCGCAGACTCTGATTGAGCTGCCGCTCTTCCTCCCAGCCTTTCTGAGCCGCTGTGAGTCGATGGTATACAGCTCTCACCTTTGCTGGATCAACCCAGGTTGCTTTTAACTGTTGAGCCTCTCGAGTTAATTGAAGGATTTGGGCGAGTAACTCTGCGTTCGATTGTCTTGCTCGTTCCAGTTCCGCTCGTAGAAGTTGTAGGGACGACATCACTATAACAGGAGAGCAGTTAAATTCTTTATGGTCTTCATTAAATCAAAGTCTTATTACTTAATTAGACAAATTGTATGAAGCTGGTTTATCTATGAGATATAATAACGAATAAGAAAAAAAAACACAATAACACTTAATATTTAAATCAATTTCTACAACACTTCGTCATTACTATAGTTCTTCTTCAGGGGATTCTCTCTCTAAACTCCTCTTCAGAGCCGCCACTGTATAGGGCCGCCGGGTATCGCGGACTGGGTGAGGTGGGTATGCCTCCGCGATGAGTCCGACGCGGATGTCCTCCTCCACGTTCGTGAGGTACATCCGGGCTTTGACCACTTTGAGGTCCACTTGCTCTTGTACTTGTTCCCAGAAGGTGAGGAGATTTCTGGCGTGATCATGTATTTCTTCGGCCGGGTACTGTTGTCCGGCGAGTCCACAAGGATCGGATTCGAGACCCAACAATCGCCAAATAGTCGGGTGTGGCCACCGGGGTGGAAGTTGTTCGGTAGTCGCGGCAACTGTTGGTACCTCTCCTGGGTGTGGTTCCTCAACTACTTGCATGGTAATTTGGTCGATAGGCATATCTAAACTGTTATCGTTATCAAATTCGATTAAATCGTCTGCTTATAATAATGCTAGACTAAACGTTGATTATATTATCGCTCTTAGACCGATTAAACTCTACTAGCTTGATTAGTATTACAATTCGAAACGACTAGGGTTATTTATCTGTGCGTTCCTGGTGTGATGTATTCTGTTGGCTAACTCCTCATAACTCTTGTTAATGATGGTAATAATTAGAACATGTTAGATAATATTTTTAGTGTTGGGCAGATGGGTGAGTCGAAACTCCACTATCTATCAGGCATTAATGTTTGTTAAGTGGATGGAAGTACCACTAATTAAGATTTATTTAAAATTTACTAAGTATTTAGTGCTACTATCTGTTAGAAAACTCAAAGGATCCGCTATGGTATCAGATATTGAGGTTGATTTAAGGTTTACCAACTACCTACGGCTGGTTGAGATTAATTCTGAAATTTATTAAATATATAAACGTCATATTAATTAACATGAAGTTACAATTTACTAATACATAACATCGACGTTGATTACACTAATTCTAAAATCCGCTATTCCATGATACTAATGTTTATTCGAAACCGAGTTAAAGTTTACCGGTTGTACTTAATTTGACGATATTCAATTTAGTCACACATCCTGTCAGGACGATGTTGGCGGAAACGTCAATCCCTTCGATCGAGCGGATGTTAAATTCATTCAAGGTAGGTTTCCGGTTTCCGGTTGATTCTCTCAAGTTAATTTAGTTATCGATCGGCTACTTCTGTTATCGACTTAGTGCAATTTTCGGTTGTGTTGTGCGTGTAGACTTTCTAATGATGGGACTCCTTATCAAGCATCGCTTTGATATTCATCATTTGATGTGTTTATTCGTCTAAGTTGGACTATATCGGATTTTACGCGCGTCGTAAGTCAATTTCTCGTGATTTTGTTGGTGTATTTATTAACTTTATAGTTATTCGTTTGGCGTCAGGATATTCGTCAGATATCGAGAAAATCTTTCTAAACTGAATGACTATCATCAAGTTGAATCTAATATTATTAATCGGTTCGCGTTTCTAATTCGGATCAGTTTCGATTTTATCCCTGCCTTTTTACCATAGTGTTAACTTGGGTTTTTGTCAATTTTATTCAATAACGGATTGGTATTCATTTGTTGATTCATTCATTTTGGTTCTTTTAATCACGATTTCTTTATGTTAATCAGACTTTATTTTATTTTGGTCAGTGAATAATATTTTATACCCCATTTTATTCTAGATTGCTAAGTTTTTAAGTGAGGAATTTATATATTTTAATCCATCCAATTAAATCAAAGGAAAAGCTCCGTTTATTACGCAATGAGTTTGTACTATTAATCAACGAATTATTTTATTATTATCGATCGTTTTTTCGACATTTAACCAAATGAGTGCTTTATTTTTAATTCGTAATTTTCCTTTTATTTAATCAGTGAATAATTCTTAGCAATTAACTAGACGATTACTTTATAATAAATCTTTAATTCCTAACGTTTCTCCTTTTATTTAATCGATGAAGTTTGGATTATTAATCAACAGATTATTTTATTTTTATCAATAGTTTTCACCATTTAACTGAATGATTACTTTGTTTTAAGACCTTTCCTTTGCTTTAATCAATGAAAATTCGGATCTTTAATCAACAATTTAATTTAAGGGGTTTCATACTATTATTCGAAAATTGTTTCACCTTTAATTGATACGTTCCTTTATTTGAAATCAATGAATTCGATTCTTAGTTGCTTTCATTTTTATCGGGGTTGCTTTTGTTTAGATCAATACATTACTCGTTCTTACTCCAAGGTCAGATTGGTTTTATTGAAATGAATTATAATAATCTAACTGATGGAATTATTTGCTAATACCCTAATCAATAATTTACGAGCGTTTAAATTATCTTTACCCAACATTTACTTAGATTTTTAGCTATAAAACACTTTACTTCTACAATCAATGGTTGCTTTAATTTTTAACAATGATTTCAATTTAATCGAATTCGATGATTCCCAATGAATTTTATTTATTTCAAAATGTTAATCCAAATAAAACACTTTACTTTTACAATTAATGGTTATTTTTTAATAATTTCAATTTAATCGAATTCAATGCTTCCCAATAAATTTTTATCTATTTTCAAAATGTTAACCGAATAATTATAACAACGATTTCAGTTAATTTAACCCGAGTACCCTTTCCCTTTAATAGGCCTTAGACGCATATTGTGTTCATATTATATTTATTGAGTGCCCACTGGACTACTCGGTGTGATAATTTTAAGCCGTATGTAACATAATTTTAGGTCGATTTTACAGAATTGAGAAACGAGGAAGCAGCCAGAGACTTCTCCCTTATTTCTCGCTTCAGCTATAGGGATAATATTGACGTTACGACCGCTGCGTTGCGCACGCTGAGTCTTCACGGGTACATATCATTGGCGATTTTCCACGCACTTACATGCCTCTGTACTATGTTGATTTTACTATCTTGCGTGATGTGTCGGCTGTGGGCCGGAAAAATTTCGACATTAAAATTTATAAAGCATATAAAATAAGTTAGATATATGTAGAATAATTTAAATATTTCAATAATATTTATTAATTAGGACAAAATAACAGAAATTACCCTTCATGACCATTCCAAAATTTTCATACAAAACATAAAATGTCATAATAGAAAACATAAATGCCTCTCTCCCCACACCGCCGTCAAGCAGAGCTCTACAGAGATGCTATGAACGTGGTGTGGAAAGATGGCTCCAACATAAATATTTCTCACCTAGAATAATGAAACAAATTCTCGAAATGGTTCTAAACTGGTCTGAAAAATGGTTTACAAATAGATTTAAAACAATTCACAATTTTCAAAATGGTTAAAGTTCAAACTTGGTTTGAAAAAATGGTTAATGGTTAAGTTAAATGTGAAAATGGATCAGTATATATACCTATTTGTGTGACGTGTGAAATTTGATGCAGTAAAACAAAATTCGACCTTGTTATTTTCTAGCAAATTCTATTATTTATTTTTATTATTTTTCGATTTATTTTTATAATTTTTTATTTAAAATTTTTATTGAATTATTACTAATTCAATTTTTTGATTTAAATTTCACTTTAATGAACTTTAATTGATTTTTTCAATTTCGTCGAATTTGTTGTGTTTTCTTGTTATATTTGTATAGGTATCGTGCGAATCTTGGTGCATTTTGTTAATATTTTAATTTATTTTTATGTTTATTATTTTATATTTAATTCTTTTATTTTCTCAGATTTATCGGGTTTACTTGATGTTTCAGTGGGTTTATTTAAATTGCGTGTTATTTTTGCGTGTGTGTTTCTGATCCATTTAAACATTTTCCAAGGCCGTTTACGTTCTGGCCCAACATAAAACACTCGGGGGTCCGTAAAATTGCGACCCGCAATTTCAATTGATTTCAAAATGATACATACATTTTTAACATCCACATTCATAAAAAGTTTCTACGGTAAGGTTAAATCATCAAGGCAAAGGTGGACTTAAGGTCCGGCTACAATCAAAATTGGATAGTTCGGTTTTTATATCAATGCAAGTTTTATCAGTTCGAATCACTATAGATCAGTCTGAATTAATCAATCAATGTAAATCAGTTATATTTAGCTTCGAATGAATCGCTGACGGCTTGGGTTTCGCTTTCGAGCTGGGTTGATCTTGAAGGGTGATTGATGGAAATCTGCGAGAGTCTTGAAGTTTTGCTAACTTGATTGGTATTTTGGATTGGGTTGAACATTCTTCTGAGTTTCTGAATTGGGGTATTTTGCCTTTGCTTGTTTTTTGTTAGGCCGAGGATGAGACAGCATATTAGGAGTATCATGTTAGAGGTTATACTACTCGGTAGTATAAGTTCGATTGATAGACTTGTTGTTGTATAGGGTTCGTTTTTAATTTGTTTTCCTTGTTGCTTTTTGATTGCTAGGACGATTCTTTGAATTTCTTGAATTGGTTTATTATTGGGATTTGTTTTGGTTTTTCTTTGGATTTGTCTGATGATGGTTTCTAGGGTTTTCTTTATCTCTCGGTTCTCATTTTTTATATTGGCTATCTCTTCATTATTTTTCAGTAGGGTTTGTACCATTATTTGGGTTTTCTCGATATTCTGTTTTAGTTCGTCCTTGTTTTCTTTTGTGGGGCATTGCATACATTGGAGGTTTATCTGCTGACATTCCTCATTATTGGGGTTACTACAAATTTCTTTGAAATCGGCACAGGTGCTGTCCTCTCTTCTGAAAGGTTGGGATTTCTCGCATTTTTCTAACGGGTTCTCAGTATTGCATTTTCTCATTATTATCATCATTATTATCCACAGGTTTGGGTTCATACTTTCTATTTTTATACGTAATTAATTTTATATTTATTTACAAGGTTATTTCGTTTATTTACAGTGGAGTTTTAGCCCTTTTTATTCTTTCTCTTTTTCTGGGGTTGAGTGTTTCTCGCACTCCTCTTTAGTTTTGTTTTCTGAAAATCTCATTATTAGGATTTGGGCTTTTATTAATCGCTCGGTTATTTTTGGGAGTTCTTTTAGTCGTTCTTTGTTTTCTTTGATTACTCTTTGTTGGTTATAGATTTTCATTTGGAGATTTCTTTCTTTCGCTTGCTTTCTTTTTTTAAGTTGACGTTTATAATTTATTCGTTTAGCTGTTTGCTTTTCCAGCTTTCGTCTCGCTTCCTGGAGCTGTTCTGTTAATGTTTTAATTTCGTCCTGAGTTTGTTGATGACTTTCTTTTATCTCTCTGGCTTCTTTACAACTGTCTTCTAGTTGTATTACATATCTCTGTTCGCTTTTTCTGCTGTTTCTCATTCGTTCTGCTTCAGTTTTCCAATAATCTTCCAGGATTACACGAGTCTTTATTTCGGCTAATTCTCGCCTCAATCGTTCATTTTCTCTCTTTTGATTTCTGTTCTCTCCCATGCTGGAGGTTAGTTTTCGTTTTATCATATTGACTAGTTGTTTTGACTGTATTAGTTGTTGATTTATCCGGGCGATTTCTGAATCTTGTTCCTCCACTAACTCTTGCCATTCTTTTCTTTCGGCTCTCCATCTTTTACTGTAATATCTCAGTGGGTCTTGCTCGATTGGTTCTACTAATTGAATTGGGCTTGGTACGTATTCTCCGTCTTCTAGATTCATTCGGATTTCTACTTCATTTGAATTCATACTAAATATACATCGATTACAATTTTTTGTTTTTGTCATTTTTATTATTTTTATTATCTTTTTACACTTTACAATTTTCCCTCTTTAGGTTTATATTGCCGCTTCGTCCGTTTCCCCGAATCCTTCATCGGGTTCGGCGGGTACTTGATTTACAACTTCAGTTGGATATAATGGCATAAGCAGGATTGGTGGTCGGTTTTGTAACATATTTACTTCTTCACGTAAAGCGTTTGATATTTGTATCTCTTCGTCTAAGAGATAGGCAAGATATTCCGCATTTTCGGTTAATTCTTCCACTTGCGTTTCCAACCGATGCGTGTTTTCTAACGCTTTTAACTTTTCAATTTCTTTTCTCAGATTCTGTTCATTTTCCTCATATCCTTGCTTTATTGCTTTTATCTCTGCTTCAACTTGTTCTTTCAACTGCTCGTTGACTTCGAGTTGATGTCTCAACTGAATTTCTTTAAATACTGTAACTCCTCGGTGTCCGTTCACCTCCTGCTGGAGTTCTGTTATCCTCTCGTTTAATTGTTGGATTTGTCGTCTTTCATCCGTTTGTTCGTTCAAGGTTTCCAGTATCTTCTGATTTAATTGATCAATCCATCTTCTGTGGGCCTTTTCGGTTTTTCTGAGCCTGTCTATTGTATTCTTTCTGATTCGTTCGTTGAATTCTAATGTTTGTATTTGGTTACTGTAATCGTCGAGTGTATGTTTCTGCTCTTCAATCTGCTCCCACAGCTCCCAATCTTCGGTATTCAACAATTTCTTGGGTAATCGTCTTATCTCTTTTTTGGCTTCCTGATACTGGTCCTTCCATTTTCCTGCTTCTAATTTAATCCAACTTTCTTTCTTTTCCGTTTTTATTCGTTGTATTCGTCTTTGTCGGTGAGCTTCGTCCTGCTCGATTTGCATCTCTTTTACTCTGGTTTGTTGATACTCAACTTCCTGCTCTAATTTCCCTATATAGCTAGATTGTTTTGCGTTGGCGTCCTCCCATAATCTGCATTCTATTCGCCATTTTCTTGCTTGATCAGTTATCTGAGTCAGCATTCTTTCTTGTCTATCGTCTCTGGGCTCTCTAATTTTCTTTGCTGGTTTTGGCCCTTGGTTTCTCAGTTTATTGATCTCGATCTTTGCGTTTTCCCATTTAGCTTTGTAGGCTCTGGTTCTGTCTTCCTCTTCGGCTATTTGCTGAATATAATGTCTGATCCGCGATTCCCAATTACTTCTTGATTGTTCTCTATCTTCTGTCCATTTGATTTTCCAATATCGCGCTTGTCTTTTTGCCCATTCTTTGGCTTGTTCCGAATGGGTTCTCTTTGTTTTCTCTATTCGGTATTGGGTACTAATTTGCCCAATTTCCTCCTGCATTTGCTGTATGATTTTTATCGTCTCCTCTCCTTCTTCTCGTATCTCTGCTTCTTTATCTTTTATCACTTCTCCCAATCTTTCTATTTCACTTTGTTGGTCCTGCTTCTCTTGCTCTAGGGTTTGTATCTCTTTCCGTTGATTTTTGATTCTGGTTTGGTTCTGCATAAATTCCTTCATCATTTCCTCTTCTCTCTCTTGGTACGTTTTCTCTTTTCCTTCCGGGTAAATTATTTTTTGTTCTAGTTGTTTTTCCCACTTTTCTTTCATCATTTTCGTTTTTAGAGTCTCTTGTACTAATTCTTCCTCTGCGATTAATAGCATTTCTTTTAATTGCAACGTTCTTTGTCTCCATAATTCTACTTCCTCACTTGTTACTTTTATTGACTCTGATTGATCCTTGATTGCTGGTTTTGACTCTTCAGCCTCTTTTATCACAACCTCTTTTATCAATTGCTTCTCGTTCGGATTCATAATTGTTTCTAAATATTAATAATCGATTATTTTCTCTTCTCAATCATCTCAAAATTTTATCATAATTTACATCATCTCGTATTTTTGTGCTTTTTGAGTTTTTAATTTTTTTGGGTTTTTACGTTTATCTTTATTTACACTTTTTACATATTGCTTCCATTTTTAATTACTGATCAGCGAAACGGAATCCTTTGATCCGCCCGTTGATCGGCTTTCTACATACTGGACATATATCAACTTTTAACCCACATGCTTCACATGTGACCATATGTCCACAAGGCGTATAAATTATTTCTACATGTTTCTGCCAACATGTTACACATTGATACTGCTCCAAAATAGCTTCTTTTATTATTGATTTGTCACGATTTTCCTTCGGTTTCTCTTGATATCGCTTGATTGCTCGAATTATTGCTTGTGTCGAGTCGTACCATTCTAAATTATTAGCTAACCTTTCTTTGATTATTTTCCTCATCTTTTGAGTATCTACTCCTGATAATAGCATTATGGTTCTCGTTTTTGGTCGATCTAAGATGTCTTCTATTTGCTGATTCGTAATTATTATTTCGATATTCTTTGACTCTTTTTCTTGCTTATACATACACTTTCCTTTATGCTTTAGCTTTTTGACATTCTGATCTGGCATTGGCTGTTGATTTTTGCATCCTTCGCACATTATTCCTCTTGCTGTTTGACAATACCCTTGACTCGCAAATTCCGCTGCTCTTGGATTTCCTTTGAAGGTTTTGATTCTCTCTTCGAATGTTCTATTTATAGACTCCTTTTCCCATATTAGCTCTGCTGGGTCTTCGAAACTCTTTATTATCGTTATCTCTTTCTCGCCTCCCTTTTCATCTTGGTCTAATTCTGATTTTCGGAGTCCTTCTGATCTGTTCATTGCTTGGTTTCTGACGTCGATATTAATTCTAAATGGACAGGTTGAAAATTTCCTCAAGTGTTCTCGTTTTGCTGTCTCCCCTTTTTCCCATTTTGCGAGTTTTCCTTTACAATAGATACAGGTAACTTCATCTGGTAGTTCTGGTGTTCCCGTAAAATAAAATCCTTCTGCAGCCATTTCTTTGCTTTGCCGGTCGGTAAACACTTTATTATCTTTAAAAGTTAGATATCTCTGTTCCTCTTTTCTCAGTTCCTCGTCTTTCACTTTCCTTTGTGAATATATCGCTTTTATGATTTGCGTTGGCCGTCTTGTTCCGTCGTAGTCTTTATAGTATATAATTGATGCTGCTAGTGTATTAACTTTCTCTTCCTCCTCCGGTTTTTTCCATAGTCTCGTCCATATCGAATCTGGTCCTTCTCTCATCTGTACTGTTATCTCTTCGCTGATTCCGCTTGCCATCTAAATATCGTCATTATTTTTGAATTTTTGATTTTTCTGATTTTTCTGGTTATTTGTAATTTTTTGATTTTTATTTGGTTTTTATTATTTTATTTACATTTATTTACACTTTCTTTCTCTCTTTACAACGTCTTGTCCGGCCTCTCTACCTCTAACTTTATATACAGATTATCTTCCCGCAAGAATCCTTCTCCTCTCAATCGTTGTTGTGGATAGAAACGTGGTGTTCCAATTGCTGTATTCCAGTCAGTTGTTGGCCTTCCCATCTGTGGTTCATTCCTGTTCTGATTGGATTACGATAATCCTCTTGTCCTTTCATCGTTAATATCATGTTTTGTTAAAAGGCCATGTTAATAATTCATCAATAAATCTCCTCTCCTACTCTGATGAAGACACTGATTGGTGTGTTGCGTTTCCCATCCCCATTTGGAATACAGTCTAATACCTAATTTTATTATCCGTTTTTCCAACTGTATCATTGGTGGACTTCTAGAAATTTTCTTTGTGTTCGTCTTTTTGCTCTCTGGAGCTTTTCTGGCGATATTGTTTATTTTCCCGATAATAAATTGGTGCTGTAAGATGTTTTTCTGCTATAGAACTGTTGGTTTCTAGTTCCTTTATGCTGTTGGTCTCTGTTGCTTTTCCTTTTCATTTCAGATGCCATTTTCTTTTAGTGTGTCTCCTTGTGTTTCTCGAAATCTTTTCTGGTCCAATATTTCTCTTATTAGCGCCTTTGTGAATCATTTTCTGTTCGTGAGGCTTTTTGCTTCCCATGCCAACATCCTCATCGTTTTCATTATGATTTCGGTGTGCTCGATACTATTTTCTAATCATATGTTTTTTGCATCTCTGCCCTTTGGGTAATTGTGGCTTGGCACATTGAATAGTTCTAACGACATTTGACGGTTTGCCGCTAAATTCGTTCCAATGTTCCCTTTAAAATTTGACTTTAATCTTTTCTTGTCACAGTTGTTTTAGCATATCCCTCGTACAGGTCAATCTATTTGTTCTCTTTTTGGATTCCGATGTTTCCATTTCTATTTTTATCCATTCGTGATGACTCCAATCAGAATTCGCATTTTTCCTCTCTCTTGTAACACTTGGTTGATCGTTCTTTTCATAGTCCCTTTTTTCGTTATGATGGTTTGAAACATATTTCCGCATAGTGTCCTCGTTATATTCAACATTCGTTTGCGTGACTTTCGGCTTCCTTTCATAAGTGCCTTTCCATTCACATTCTTTTAACTTGGCATTTGGAACTAATAGATTGGTTGATCTCTTTGTTGGTAGCTTTATCCATTGTTGTCGGTCTTCATCTCTTTCCATCGTCTCGTCGCAATCCAGGGCATTTTATTGTTTTTGTTTCTATCACTTCTATCGTACATCTGTACATATTCTGCATGCCGCATTTCGTCTGTCTTGCTCCAATCAGTAATTTTTACATCATTAAACACTTTTAAAATCTTTCTTTGATATCGTTCACGCTCTAATTTTTTCTTTCATTAATTCGTCTCGTATCTTCGGATGGATTCTCGCTTCCCTCTTATTCTTCGATATTTGTCTGATAATCTACAAAAATTTTCAATTACTTGACGTTGCTTTACTTCTATGTTTTATTTATACATATTTACACGGTACCGTTTATTTTTACTCTACTGTTGAATCCGGTTCTGGCGGTGAATTCTGGCATCGTTGCTATCCCATTCGCACCAACTTGCTGGATCTACGTGCTGTTGATTGTTAGTAGTCTTCTATTTCGTCAGCTTGCCATCTAACTCTGATCTGCTAATTGCTCATTTATTCTCTGTAATTGTATATTGTTCTCTGTTGCTCTTACGTCTTATGGCTTGTTGTAGGCCTCCTGTTCACACTAACTTTCCGTTTAATACTAGATGAGTATTTGTCCATTGGGTTTGCGCATTGTTTCGTTATTAGTGTCATTATTCCATTGTTTCGGTCTCCATGTTGCCGTCGATTCCTTGATCTTGGTATACTTCCTGATTTATTCTAACGATCTTCTTATAGGTGCATTTGGCCCGCTTTGCCGGTTGTTGTATTGGCTTCTGTGAACGGTGGTATTTCTACTTGATTTTGTTGATTTGCATTATTCGGATTCATTTGTTGATTATAACACATCATTAATTCATCGGCATTCTCTCTGTTTGCGTTTGGTCTTGAACGCATTTTGGTAAACGATATTTACTATACGATATACATATTACTACTATAGTAACTCATAATATTTTACACCTATATACAAACGTCTCTTTCTCGTTTACACCATCGTCTCCGGGGACTCTATAAACGCAATGTTCGTATTCCCATATTTCTCATTTCATTATCTGGTATTACATCAGATTCATTGGACCATTGTTGTGCTTCGATAATGGGCGGGTTCTTATTAGCCCGAGTCCGCTTGTGCTAGAATTTTCCTATGATTTCATATTCCCTCGGTTTTTTTTTCTGCATTTCATTTGGTCCTAATTCGATATCGTTATTGAATTTTTCCACCGCTGGCCCTAATCTTTTCTTCGCTGGCTTCTTTTTGCCATTTGGTAGTTTCTTGCTAGTTGAACTCTATTATCAGCATTACTACCTGCTTACTATTGCTGTTGTTTATCGCCAGATCATTTTAATCATATAGTTTCTTTTCATTAGGCTGCATAGTTGTGCTTTTCCTTGCATTGCGCTCTGTCTCCATTATTCCTTCTGTTTGGTTGTAGCATTTTTAAGGGCTTTCTGGAGTTGTAATGCTTCGTGAATTGGAAAGGTGGCTGTCGTCCATTTTGATCATCTTTTTTTCCAGGTTTCGTTCTTGTTTTCTCTCGTTGATTGAATCTGTTGATTTGACTTGGATGGTTTCCTTGTTCAATCGTTCTCCAATGTTCATCGAGTTCCTTTTTGGATGTTTATTACATATTTTCCCCAGTTTTTCTTTTGTTGGGATTCGATTTACTTTGCTTTTTATACTTTTTGCTTGTTTCAGCATTGGATTCTTGCTTGTTTCCTGGTTTCGTTTCTTTTAGGTCGTATACGCAGATTTTTGTGAATAGGTGTTTTCACCTGTGTTCTAATTACTATCTTCTTCTTCATTTGCTGCATTTGATCTATTTTTTATTATTACTGCTATTAACTTCTCTGATCTGTCGGTTGATACGGTTCTTCTCTTGTTTCCTTTGTCCGGACGTTTTTGTCGTAATTGATTCTAGTAACTTACTTTGTTTATTGATTTCAGTAATCATCTCTTCCTTTCTGAACGTGTACTACCTGTACTTTCCACGCTTTCTTTTGGTTGGGATGCCGGTATTTTTGATTTTGGGATATCTTCATTTTGTTTGAACATTTGATTCTTTATTTATCGTTCGTTCTTTGTTTAGTTTCGAATATACAAACTTTTTGTAATGGGTTCTTTACCCTATTTTCGACTATTATCTCTTTCTCCACTCTTGGGTTTGATTCTACTTTTTTATTATTTTCTTATTTTCCTCGTAACTCGACCGTTTGGTATGCTCTTCTTTTGGTGTTGTGAATTTTTCTCCCCAGGTTTTGGGCTAATGGTGCAGGTTATTAATTATATCATTGTTGGCAACATATTATATATTCTGCATTTGCTTCTAGGCTATCCATTCGCATTTCTTTTCCTGCTTTCATATTCATTTCCACATCGATAAATTTTGTTTTGTATAATACTTGTTCAATGGGTTTCCTATTCCTTTGTTTATTATTGCGTAATTTGCTATTTTCCTGGCTTTACTTGGATTTTACGTTTCTATCTTCTGTAGCATCCTCTACATACAATCTTTGGTGGTTTGGGCATGATGATGAGTTTTCGGATCGGTATTTCTCTCTTTTCCTGGTTTTCCTATGGAATCAAATTGACAACTTATGCTTGTAATTCATCGTCAGTTGTTAGAGTATTTTTTACTTTGAGATTCCTTTCTCATTTAAATGTTTCGTATTCTGACGATTTTATTTCCTTTGTGATATTTTCCTCAGCTTCCGTTAAACTTGATGGACTGATTAATATCATTATTTTTTTGTAGCAGGGTCGGTCGGTTTTTGATTTTTTTCTTTGTGTAGTATCGGTCATCCCTTTGGCTTCGTTTCCCTTCGTTTGTTGCTGTTACTCGTTTCTTGAAACGTTCCTTCGTTAGATGATTCCTTTTCTCTTGTTGTGGGATTTGTTTTCCCGTCTCTAGCAATTTTGAGATCGCGTTTGCTGTTGTCACTTCCTCCTTCTCCATTATTACCTCCATCGGGGTTTCCTTTTGAAAAATGTTCGTCTCGACATTTATTATTTCAATTATTTCCTCGTATACTTTTATTATTCTCGCTTTTATATCGTCCATTTCTTTATTTCTTGTTTGCTTGCTTGGAATCTTATTTGCTTTCGATGGCCATCTGTGTTTATCAACAATAAGTTGTTCCTTTTTTCGTCCGATTCGTATTGCTTCTTTCGGACTGGTTGGTTGAATTTTAGGTCCTTCCCATTTCAACATTGCTTTTATTGTTTTTTGGAATGGATAGTGGCGAGCATATTTGTTTCTTTTAATAGGAACGTTTCTGTTCCTTACCATGTAGTTTTAATCGAATACTTTTAAGTGGTGATGCCTTCCGTAGGTCATTCATCAGGTTGGCTGTTGCTTCGTCTTGTTTGGGTTGATGCTTCCCATAATGTTTGGATTGTTCTATCTCATTATTTCTCTCTCTCTGATTGTCGCGTTACTGGTGTATAACTTTTTTGCACTTGCTTGTCTCGATTTCAGTGCAATAGTGGTAGTACATTTTTCTCCATTATCTGCTCCTTTTGAACGTTGATCCTGTTTTTAGTAGTTCCCTCAGAACTGTTGATAGAAGCATCTGCTGCGACTGCGAACATTAGTGTGTTTGTCCCTCTTCGTTGGTATGTTTGAAGGCGTGTCGCATTTCTGATAAGTTGGATTTATATCTATTATCCTTTGAGTGTTTTCTGTGTTTGTACTGCGATATTGTAGAGGTACGTTCCCTTCTACGTCTGCATGTGAAGATTCATGGGTATATTCTCTTTAATGCGGTCATTTCTGGTGGACTTCTAGCTCTTTAGCGTAATCCATTAGCGATTTTTTTCCGCTTTGTCACTATTCTCATCCATACCTTTTCTTCGACCATTCTGGCATTATTTCTTAATGTTTGTACTA